>CM031235.1:84419174-84720266 GCA_018340775.1 Taxus wallichiana var. yunnanensis | reverse complement strand
CATATTGGGTTGTATTATCTATAATGATCGCGGTGGTCTTGGTTTTTCCGACACCTCTGTGAAGATTACCTCCTGTGTTTATCACCGGAAGAAGAGGCATTCGCCCCTACCCGAATATCATCACCCGCTGCAATCATCTCCTGAAGTGGTGGACCAGATCTATCCTCCTAACTTTTTTCGGATCCATCTTCTCTTCCCCTTGTATCCAGGCGGCATACAGATCAAGAGGATTCACCTTTGATTAATGTTGTTGAATGCCAGATGACGACTCCATCCTCACTTACCTAGCGCGGATGATTCTTATATTCAACGTGCCTTACCATCCAAACTCAAACCATGCCGAATCGAATCTACTATAGAAATCAACATCCACACGAGGAGAAGATCCTCACATAGTGAAGATCGAGACAATCACTGACACATCGAACAGCCGCCTTTACCACCTTTCTCCGTGCTCGCAACCAAGCTTTCGCGTGGTCTTACGCCGACATGCCAGGGAATTGATCCTACCATTGCCGTCCATAACATCACTCTAAACCCCGATTCCAACCACTACCAAGCGTAAATTGAGAAAATGCATCCACGCATTGCTCTCTTGGTCAAAGAGGAGCTCCAACGACTCCTTTACTTTCCTTCATTCGCACTATCGACTATCCTCAATGGATTTCTAACGCACTGCACTTCACGAAAGCGTGACGGGGACTTCGGATATGCACGGATTTCTCGGGATCTTAACCTCGCTTGCCACAAGGATGACTTCCCCCTCCCAAGTATTGATCAACTTGTTGATCTCAAGTGAGTCATGAAATGCTTTCTCTCATGGATGGCTTTTCAGGTTACAACCAAATTTTGGTTGCCCCTGCCGATCAACACAAAACTGCCTTCATAACTCCTTGGGGAACTTTCTGTTACCGTGTAATGCCGTTTGGCCTTAAGAATGCTGGTGCGACCTATCAGCGGGCTATGACCTACATTTTCCATGACATTATGCACACTATCCTCGAAGATTACGTTGATGATCTTCTTGGCAAGTCTAAACATCGCAGTGAACATCTCGATGTTTTAACCATTATTTTTGATCGCCTGTTACAATATTCTGTCCGTCTTCAACCAAAGAAATGTGTCTTTGGTGTCCTTTCGGGGAAACTTCTGGGCTTTATCGTCTCTTTACGTGGCATTGAGGTCGATCCATCTAAAGTAAAAGCTATCCTAGAAATGCCCCCACCCAAAAACCTTAAACAATTGCGTAGTTTGCAGGGTAAACTTCAATCCATCCGGCGTTTCATTTCCCAACTCTCGGATCGATGTCACCCTTTTCATCACCTTCTAAAAAAGGACGTTGCCTTTCAATGGAGTGAGGAGTGTCACCAAGCCTTCGAAGCTCTCAAAACATATCTCTTGCAGCCACCTGTGCTTATCCCACCCAGACGACCGTCCTTTCTACCTTTATCTTTCCGCCATCGACCATGCTATAGAGCTATGCTCACTATCGAGACTCCATGCCGAGAGCCGGCCGCTTTACTATATAAGTCGTACCCTCGTGGATTACGAGACTAGGTATACACATGTAGAAAAATTGTGCATGGCCTATCATTCGTCGCCACCAAACTCCGACATTACCTCCCGAATCACAAAACTTTCGTCATCACCAACACAGACCCATTCATTATATGTACGCCAAACCACACTAAACCAACGCATCGCTCGATGGCTCATGCTCCTCGCCGACCTCGACCTTGAATTTATACAACAGAAATCAATCAAAGGACAAACTCTTGCAGATCAACTTCATGGAGGCCCCTCTACTGGGGAACAATTTACTAATTTTACCTTCCCGACTTTAACTCATCGCCACTCTTTCACTCGGAGAAGTGTCGTATCAAATGACCCTCTTCTTCGATGGATCTAAGTGCCGAGCCGCGGAGGAGCCGGCATTGCTCTCATCCCTCTTGACGCTGAACCTATGCCTCTTTCATTCCGACTTGATTTCCTTTTGCACTAATAATACAGCAGTGAATACGAGGCCCTTGTTCTAGGTCTCCAAGTTGTGTTACACTTAGGTATCAAATCTATCAACATTTTCGACGACTCTCAATTGGGTAGTCAATCAAGTTATGGGCGTCTACCAATGCAAAACGAGGAACTTCAGTATACAAACACCACGTGGAGTCACTTCTAGCCTTATTTACCCACTATTCTATACAAACCATTCCCGCTCCACTAACAAATTTGCATGGATACTATGGCTTTCTTAGCCTCGCAAATTCCCGCCGCGCCAACCGACTCGAATTATTCGCCGTGGTCCAACAACTTTTTGCACCATCCTATTTAACCCCGGTAGTTTGCATGATAAATACTGTGTCTACTAATTCACAGGATACCTGGTACCACCAATTTCATGACTACCTTACAATCTCTGTCCTCCCACCTGATCTTACTAGTAACGGCAAACGTGCTTTTCTTAAAAGTGTTTCGCGTTATGTTGTCATGGGGGGACTCCTCTATAAACGTGGCTTTGATGGTATCCTCCTTCGCTGTCTAACTAGCATGGAGGCCACTCATACCATCCAACAAGTACACGATGGGATTTGTGGTGGACACTTTAGTGGCCTTGCCGTGGCTAAACGAATCCTTCGCCTAGGTTATTATTGGCCTACTCTCAATAACGACTGCTACGAATATGTTAAGCGTTGTGTCATGTGTCAACAACATGCCAATCTTCAACATACTCCTAGCCACCTTCCACAAAGTGCGCACGAGATCTTTGGCCTTTCTCACAATGGGGTTTAGACCTTATTGGTGAGATTCACCCGACCTCTTCACAACGTCACCGTTGGATAATCACAGCACTTCCAATATTACACAAAATGGGTGGAGGCCGTTCCACTCATTTCAATCAAAAAAGAAAAATTGTCAAATTCATTAACCATCACATTATCTGTCGTTTGGTATTCCTCATCGCCTAATAACAGATAATGGTAAATCTTTCAAAAATAAGTTGTTACAAGACCTTTGTGACAACTTTGGTATCAAACTTAGTTTCTCGTCACCTTACTATCCACAAGCCAATGGGCAAGCCGAGTCTTCTAATAAAACTCTAACCAAAATCCTCATGAAAGTCGTCAATGAATCTGGAAGAAATTGGCACGATCACATTCCCTTTGCCCTTTGGGCTTATCGTACTAGCATTCGTACCTCCACTAATGCCACACCTTTTTCATTGGTATATGGCACCGAGGCTGTTTTGCCTCTCGAAATACAAATACCCTCCCTTAGAATATCTCTTCAGGATATTCTCACCAACGATGATTTCCGCCAAGAGCGGTTAGCCCAATTGGAGCTTCTTGACGAACGCCGTCTTACAGCTCTTGATCACCTTCAAAACTATCAAAAACGCATTAAACGTGCTTATGATAAGCGACTTCATGAGTGTACCTTTAAGGTTGGTGATCTTGTCCTCAAAGAGAATCAACATGTAACCAAACTAGAAAAGAGCAAACGTGGAAAATTTGCTCCCAATTGGATTGGGCCTTATATAATCACTCACACCTATGGATCAGGCACTTATCGTTTAGCTTCGCTTAATGGTAAACCTGAGCCTGAACCCCTTAATGCCTTGCATCTTCGACCATTCTACTGTTGAATCTAGTGTTATATCACTCCTTATCTACCTCTTTTGCTCGTCCCTTGAGCTCATTTACCGCTACATACACTTTGTTTTCTATATCTCCGAATAAACTCAAAATCACTTCACCTCCCTCGATAATGCCTTCCCGTTTTTAGTCTAGTCCATGACTTTAAAGTATTAAAATAAGCCGTATTCTTATGGGATTTTCTTGAGTCAAACTTCCTACTAAACTAGATGCTTCACGCCAAAAGAACATCTAGTCATCTAAATTTAAATATAGACTGCTCCCTCGAAGGACAGGCTATATGCCAAACTATTGCTGCTATATAAATAGATCTGCCCCTGAAGGACAGCTATGCACTAAAATCATCTCTCTGCTACTTATAAATAAATCGCTTGCCCCTAAGGACAGCTATACACAATGCCTTTATCGAAGCTTCTCGCATTGATCGGCTTCGTGAAGACCTCAAGAATAAAACAATCAATATCCCTTGTAGGACTTCCCGCATCGATCGAGTCTACATTCAATAAAATAAAGCCTCATTCAAAAGAACTTTTTGGGTCATGGACTTGTCTATTTAGGGTAGGTTCTCTTTCGTTGTAACAAGTTCTTTGTACCTCGCTATATCATCCACCTCATCTCACCATTTGTTTCAATTCAAGGGACGTAACGTACACTGATATATTGTGATCATACAACTCTTTTCAACTATGGACTTCTCGCCTATGCGCATCGACATTTAGGGCTTGGGCTCGTTCTACGTTGTGTGGTTTGTTTAGCTCTTCTCACCTACGGAGCACTCTTTCCACTTTGCCTCGCATCTAGAATTGTGTGTTGATCTTAATCAGGACACTATTCCCTACTACTTGGGTATGCTAACCCTTGCTTTACCTATACCTACACCAACAACATTATCCTACCAGCACCAACAACATTACCCTACCAACATTAAATTTTTACCAAACGACAAATTGCCTAAACCATACCAAATTGCCTAAATTCACCCCTCCCTGATCCTAAGGGAGAACTACATCGGTCTGAGGCCCTTCCTTGCTTTGTGCGATGGGCTATGTGTGCAAGCAGCACTTTGGAGACATGGGGTCTCCCAAGGTTAGCTCGACCATCCCCTACCATAACCTATCTTGTGTGGTGAATATAAATATTTTTGTGTATTTTTATTTTTTTCACATTTCTCTTTATCTTTTTTTCGAAACACCGAAAATCAAAACACCGACAATCTTATTATTATCATAACTCAAATCAACATACATATTCAGTTTTATTTAGATGTTAAACAAATACATCTTCTCTATCATCGACACGCAGGTCGGCATCCTTATTCTTATACCTCGCTAACATATACTCAGACCATCACAACTCATCCCGAACTAGGTGATGATCGTGATCGTCGACCCCTCTCGCCGGGCCTCTCTGTCCTCAAAGGTACCGCGGCTATTGGTACCGCCCACTGATCTGCCAATCTCTCCTGTAGCATATGAATACGCCCTCTCGCATGGAGAACTCCAGCCTCTAGTCTCGCCGCCCGTGACTCCGCAACCACTAACAATCCTCTTGTCTCATTCACCTGCGTTTGGAGCTGCTGAACCAAACGCTGCAGATGATCCCTCTCTGCTGTGATCACCACTGTGTCAGGGCGCTCGCGTACACCTCGCAGTTCTGCTACCCACCATAATCGATAGGCCTCTGTCATTCCTACATCCATTACCCTGCGATCGGCTGCTATCTCCTCAGGCCCTTCTGGAGGTGTTGGCCGGGGTGGTGAGAATGCTGCCTCGGCATCGATCCTCATATATGGTCTATAAGCCTGTGGTATGTCCTGCACATATCCAAATTGTCGCCGCACGCGATCTATAGGAATCCTCTCATATTCACCTGGCCTGTGCCCCGCGATCCACCTCAATCGCTCTACACCTCTCAACTCCTCAGCTATGTTCTCGGTTACCATATAGTTCCCGTAGGGCCTCCAACAGATATCCGCAACTGTCACTCTCTCCCATACCTGCCTATAATACTCAATGTCACCCGGCACGGCCTGAGATCTTGCCTCTTGTTCTGTCTGGACCCATCGTCGGAATCCCAACCTCTGTACTCCGGTCTCTCCTGCCTGTATAGATCGGCCTATTGGTCGCACACAAACAATGTGCTCATAGGCCCAACAGTGTAATAAGTATGAGCAATCCAACGTTGTCCTGTGATTTCGCCTACAAGCCCATAAACCCCTGTATAGCTCCGCCAAATACGCAGTGCCCATGCAAACGTAACGCTTCCTTTCTATCATCTCCCGGATAACACACATCAATGCCTTTGAAATTTTCCCCCTTCCGCCCTCGGTGTGCATAATACCCTCTGCTATCATTAATATCACTGCTAACCTTGTCTCCTCGGGGTGTCTTTGCATACATTACCCCATATGTAAGCGATAAACCTCGGCATTTGTGTCAAATCTCGTGCGTATGGACTAAATATCTTTGCTGTTATCGCTCCCAGTGCCGCGCTGTAGGTAGTGCACGATATCTTGGCTCTCTCTGTAATAGGGAGTCTCAAAATCAAACACATCTTCCATATTCTTACTGTCATCTCACCGTTGGCGGATAGAAGATATTTGTCTCGGGATTCCATCTCTCAATCAGCCTTTTTGTAACATACCATGGTTACGTGTGATTAAGTGAATAATAACGGATTCCACTTAACCCCAAACGATTTATCAATGTCCATTCCGCTGGTGTTACATCCGCTCGGATTCGTGACAACAGCGCTGGCACACTATCATTCATCCTCAACTCTGTCTCTGCCTGCATACACCAAAACAACAAACAACCATTCAACCCGTTAGGTCTTTTTCAAACATTCTCGAAATTTCTCCGAATCGCAGAAGTATCGGTTATACGTAACCGATATCGGTTACGTAACCGATACCGGTTCTACCTAACCGCTACCGGTCACTGTCAATTTTATACACTTTCCTTAAAAACAACCACCTACGACAATAATTTGCTCGTTTCTTCGTTTTTATACATATAAACATACCTGAAACCCCTGATTGCCTACCCGGTAACACTTACCTCACCTGCAACCCTTGTTATCATGTTTTCTTTCTCATATTTACCCACCTATTCTACCCCATCTTCTTCACAAAACCATGCAGAAATCAAATCACAACCAAAACGTTTACCTCTTGGGTTGCAGTAGCTTGCGGTGGCCCTTGTCTTCTCTCTTGTCCCTGCCTGCTGGATGTTTCTCCTCGTCCTGCCATTATCACCACCTTTTTTCAAACCTGCCTTGCTATCTTCTGAATCTCAGATCACAATTCCCTTTTCTTGTCTCTTCTCTCCTTATCACTCAGATTTCTCATGCAAAAACCTGTCGCAGTCGTCAAAACGCGTCGCGTTCGCGCTTTTAACCTCTTGCATGGCTCTAAAATTAAAACTTCAGTTGCCACCCTAGCTTTTTTATTTTTAGAAAAGCCCATACCTAAATAACCGGTATCGGTTACTTAACCGATATCGGTCTGTTAGCTACCGACATCGGTTACCTAACCGATACCGGTTACACACCCTCCTTTTTGAAACAGGGTTCTTTTCTTCATTTCTCATCTAAATTTTTGTCGCGCCCGCCTCTTTGCCTGCATAAACAACACAATTTACCACATTTTGTTCATCCACCACATATAACATTACATTTTCATTAAACATCATTTATACCAATACACAACCCTCAACTACAAATATCAAAAAACTATCAATCTATACATCATTTGGATCCAACTCATCAGTTACATATATCACACTGTCACAAAACCACCAATTTATCACATAACCTGTCATTCATATATACGCACAAAAACATCAGCATCATCTATCTATCAACATGTCAATTAAACTCATCACACATTCTATATATTACCAAACCATTAACAAAATATTTCAACACATTTTAAAAACAGCATGTGGATCAAAACATCATCTATATATATATATACAAATTTTCAACAATACAATGTGCCCTACATCGGGGCCTCTGTGATCACATAATATACCAAAGCCGGCACGCAGGCCGCAATACCTACCACAAATCTCGACTCGGCTCGCAGGCCGGTCTCTCATATCAAAAATATACTCGGCTCGCAGGCCGGTATCAAATGTACAACCCGTACTCGGCTCGCAGGCCGGTATATAATAAATAAATCAATCAAAACAATGAATAAATGTAGGCACGCAGGCCTCTATCAATACAACCGGTTCGCAGACCGGTGCCCGTGTCCCTATACAAAACCACGTCGGGGATCTATCAGCTCTCCCCACCGCCCTCGGCACCTCTCCCCGCTGGTCCCTGTGGCGCCTCTCGCCTCCTGCCTGTCACAGACACGCCAGCTGTGGCTGCCCCTCCCTGAGATCTCTGGCTGCGCGAGGTCTCTGCTCTATGAGCTGCATATGCCTGATAATCGACTCCGGTACTATCAAGAATATCCTGATAATAACGGGCCTCTGCTCTAACCTCCATATAGCGATCTCTCGCAATTGAAGGAGGCTGGTGGTCCCCGCACTAACACCAATATCCCCGAGCTGTGCACACTGCGCACTGGTTTGTGGTCTTTGGTGGAGGTCTTTGCTACTGCGTGCTGTGCACTGCACTGTGGCCGTGGTGGTATCTGGGCCGTGGCATGTGTGTGTCTTCTTTACTTTGAAATGCAATTTGCTCGTGCACTGTACTGCACTGTGTGGTTGTCTTCTTGGTGGTGGTCTTTGCACTGTGCTCAGCACGAGCTGGGCTAGCTGCCCCTGTAAAACCCCTATACGTGCTGTCAGCGACAACCTGTCCCTCAGTAATAGCTGCACCTGCCCCCGGAGCTGATCTCTCTCTGCAGTCACCGCTGCCGCTAAGTGCAGGCTGTGCGGGCTGCATCTTCACCGCTCGCCGCTCTGTCCTGATCCACTGACCACCATGTCTTTGCGCATGCACCCGGCATCATCCACACCCTCACTGCCTGGTCTCTCCGCTACCCGGTCACGGATCCCAAGGCCGTGTGGTCTTTGGCGGTGGGGCCTCTACATCATCCCTCCTGTACTGAGGGAAGGGAGGTGGCTCGTCCTGTGGCAGCCCCATCTGCCTGCGTACCCTCTCTAAGGGTATCCGCTCGTACTCTCCCGGCCTCCGTCCTGCTATCCAGGATATCTTTGGATCGGGCGCAGTGTATGCGGCTCCTCTGTAGTTTGGTGACCTCTGTAGGGTCTCCATATAATGTCTACTGCGGTAAGGCCCTCTAGCATATGTCTATAGTAGGCCACATCCCGACCTGCAACAACTGCTCGTGGCTGGCCCACAACCCCCAACCACCTCTGAAAGCCATATCGGTATACGATCTGTGGCCCTGGCTGCTGGGGTAGCCCTACTGGCCTGATGCATACGATGTGCTCGTATGCCCAGATCAAAGAACAAAAGGTCGAACAAATACCAAATCGCCTCCTCCGGCGATAGCCCCATAACTCCCTGTATAATTGCACCAGATATACTGGTGCCCATGCAAAACAGGTGTGCTCCTCCACCATCTCCAGTAGCACCCCCATCAATGCCCGTGGGAAGCGGCCTCCCTCTGAATCCGGGAGGGCGAAGCAGGTGACCCCTATCATCATCAACACGGCAAGCCGTGTCTCATGTCTGTGTGCGCGGTACATGTCCCCATATCCAATGCTCGCGCTATGATATGTAAGAAGCGCGGCTGCATCCCCAAAAACCTGCAGTATGCTATCCATGGCAGTCTCTGAATCCACCTGGAAAACGGCCTCTCCCTCGATCGGTAGCCGCAGGATGCGTACACATCCTCTAATGTGACGGTCATCTCCCGGTCGGCGAGATGGAACACATTGGCCGCCGGATCCCATCTCTCGATGAGGCGACCATCGCCGTGTGATCTCTGTCGATCGCTCTGTACCTCTGACCCCGCCAAGCCCCACCTCGCGCATGATGGCCCAATGCGCCGTAGATATGTGTGGCCTCATCCGACTCAATAATGGAGGCATCCTATCACACATCGTCAACTGCCGACGTGCTGCAAAATCAACCCACATTCTTAGACCCACTCGTTACAATAACATCTACTTTACCATCTACCCCCTTTTTTGTAACACCCAAAATCTAACCCCACCCCAACACACTACCTTACCCACCCGAAACCCAACCTAAAACACCTAAACCCCATCCTAAACCCAACCCATACCCCGACTCTCTACCTACCTGCCCAACTCAACCCAACCCAACACACCCACCCCCCAAGTCACCCTACCCACTTTCAAACCCTATCAACCCAACACCCTAAACCCCACCCATGCCCCGACTCTCTACCTACCCAACCCAACACAACCCACCCCACCACGTCACCCTATCCACCTTCAAACCAACACCATACACCCTAAAAACCACTCCCAACCCAACCCAACACCCCAACACCATACACCCCAAAACCCAACCCAAAACCCACCCACAACCCAAAACAAACAAACCATCCCCAACCCAACCCCACACCCACAACCGGCGCCGGTCGATACATCACCGACGCCGGTCACCAACAACTGCTTACCCTTTCCTAAACTTTAGCGACCGATGCCGGTCGCTTAGTGACCGACATCGGTCACTGTTCTCTCCCGGAGCCGAACCCCCGCGCGGCCCCCAAACTCATTTTTTTACCTATTTCTACCCATTCACCCACCCAAAAACCCTAAAATTTTACACACCTAGCCGCCTTAGCCTATCTAACCTATCTACCCTCTCCCTTTCTCAAATTACCTCCATTTACCCATTATTTCCTACAAAATACAAATTCCTACCCAAATCCCAAAAACACCATAAATCAACCAAATCACCAAATTAAAGAGTTTAGAACCTACCGGTACGACGACACGTCGTCGTGGTGGGATGGGTGGTGGCGGTCCAGCTGGTCCAGCCCCTCCCGCTCCTCCTGCCTGTGCCATGGCTCCAATCCTGATCTGCTGGGTCCCGGTCGATCACTACTGCCTCCTCAACTATTCGGGCCCACTATCAACTCTCTCCGCCAATCAAATAGCTCCACCTCACTCAATACCCCTCCAAATCAACTCTCCACGTAAGACAAGTCAAATTTGGATTACAAAAAACAAAAGTGACAATGACAGGCCGTATGTTTCTTTTTATAGGTATTTCGACCTACACCGATGTCGGTTTCCTTTCCTTACTAGGAAACCGGTATCGGTCCACTGCCGATATCGGTCATGATGAATCGACGCGTCGAGTCGATACCCCCTTTACCCCATTCTTTGCCGTTCCTTATTCCTTGCCTCTTTTTCACCAATATCGCCTCTGTCCGGCCCAACCCAAGGCCTCGCCCTACCCATTGGCCCGACCTAAGGCCTCAACCTACCACTTGGCCCGACCCAAGGCCTCGCCCCACTTATTTGGCCCGACCCAGGCCTCGCCCCACTTATTTGGCCCGACCCAAGGCCTCGCCCTACCAATTGGCCCGACCTAGGCCTCACCCTACCCATTTGGCCCGACCTAAGGCCTCAACCTACCTATTCGGCCCGACCTAAGGCCTCAACCTACCTATTCGGCCCGACCCAAGGCCTCAACCTACC
Source organism: Taxus wallichiana var. yunnanensis (assembly GCA_018340775.1). Classification (NCBI taxonomy): domain Eukaryota; kingdom Viridiplantae; phylum Streptophyta; class Pinopsida; order Cupressales; family Taxaceae; genus Taxus; species Taxus wallichiana. Next base: position 84,709,012 of record CM031235.1, on the reverse strand, counting down.
TATTCGGCCCGACCTAAGGCCTCACCCTACCCATTTGGCCCGACCCAAGGCCTCAACCTACCCATTTGGCCCGACCCAAGGCCTCAACCTACCTATTTGGCCCGACCCAAGGCCTCAACCTACCTATTTGGCCCGACCTAAGGCCTCCACCTACCAATTGGCCCGACCCAAGGCCTCACCCTACCCATTTGGCCCGACCTAAGGCCTCAACCTACCTATTCGGCCCGACCTAAGGCCTCGGCCTACCTATTCGGCCCGACCCAGGCCTCAACCTACCTATTCGGCCCGACCTAAGGCCTCACCCTACCCATTTGGCCCGACCCAGGCCTCAACCTACCCATTTGGCCCGACCCAAGGCCTCGAACTACCTATTGGCCCGACCCAAGGCCTCAACCTACCTATTGGCCCGACCTAAGGCCTCCACCTACCAATTGGCCCGACCTAAGGCCTCCACCTACCAATTGGCCCGACCCAAGGCCTCAACCTACCCATCCGGCCCAACCCAAGGCCTCGCCCTACCAATTCGGCCTGACCAAAGGCCTCACCCTAACCATCCGGCCCGACCCAAGGCCTCGCCCTAACCATCCGGCCCGACCCAAGGCCTCGACCTACCTATTCGGCCCGACCCAAGGCCTCAACCTACCTATTCGGCCCGACCCAAGGCCTCAACCTACCATTCGGCCCGACCCAAGGCCGCAACCTACCTATTCGGCCCGACCCAAGGCCTCAACCTACCAATTGGCCCGACCTAAGGCCTCAACCTACCTATCCGGCACACCTCAAGGCCGCAACCCAACCACTTGGTCCGACCCCCGACCGTACCACTTCCATACCTTACCCACAATCAACATCATACATTTTATCCACCCATCATGTAGCCTTTTGTTCACTCGAGCTCACTTGTTCGTGTTTTAGCATGATTAGGGTCCTTGACTTGATCTGTCGACCAACTTTGCCTAGACCTAGACCAGTGACATTTATCTCAACCAAACCAACCATTTAGTGCTGCCGAACATGCCTAAACGCCTCGCATCTGTACCTTGCATTATATACCACCGGAGCTACTTCCTATGCCTTGGATACCAGGATTATATCACCCTTGTTTGGATAAACTATCGACCTTTGCCTATACATTGCTGGTTTGCTAGTCAAATCATGTACCCTAGTCGTACTATTGCATTTCAACATGCGTCTGCTTCCTTGGACCTACCGCACCACCTTACCATCCTCTCTACAACATTTACCTTTTATCAACCCTATCCCTGATTTCCCGTTCGCTCAATCTGTGCTAGATTTGAGGGGGATTACCTATATCCTTAACATGAGAAACCACTTCATATTATTGTCCGCGCAGCTTTACAGAACAAGCTACACGACAATAAGGGGCTAATGTAGACACCAAAATTGTGTCTTACGACCCCTTGTGACCCGCATCTCATTTCGCAACCTAACCTCATTACCTAAACCTTACACAAGTATTTATTAATTGCCTTGTAATTGATAAATCTACACCACCTTACCTACCACCTCACTTTGCCACTTCATCATGACCTAGCCCTAACCCTAAAACTAACCTAATTAGGACCCATGACTTGGTCTAGACTCACATCCATAACTAATGCCTCCTTACTCGCACCCAAAGCCGACCTTCTAGCCACCTGACCAAGCCCGCAACTGATCTCTCGGGAGAAAGCGGGGAAGGTGGGCTATTTTACTAAAAATAGCCTACTTTTTCCTAACCGATGCCGGTTCTACTCGATCCGCCGTCGGTTACGCAACCGCCATCGGTTCCTGTAAATGGGCTCCCAAACTAAAATAACCGATCGGAATTTCATTTTGGGAGATCAGTCGAAGGATTTCTAATCGGAGGAGAGTCCAAAGCGATCAGCAGAGTCCAGAACTTCACTTGACCAAGCAGAGACGAGTAAAGAAACCAGAAGAGTTGGCAGCAAAGGAGATCAACTTGCACCTTCATCAAAAAAACCAAGAGTTATATCTTGCATGTCCTCCATTATAACATTTCTTGTGCTTTTGGAATTGTAATCTCCCAAATCCGTTCCTGAACCCATTATCTAACGTACCATTGCCTCTAACCATCATTCCTTAGCTTCTAACCATCCCATTTCTCAATACTATCCAAAAACCAGCCATTACAAACACCACAACCAGCCCGAAGATCCTAGAACCAGCATTATCGGTTATCAGTGACCGCCATCGGTTATAGATAACCGGCATCGGTTCCTTTGATCAAAACCAAGAAAAACAGCCTTTTCCCTACCCAGTTTAACGAAACAATTTAATTAGTACTCTACAGTATTTTGTGTTAATTCATATTAGCAGGGGAACTGACCACCTTCGAAAGGAAGTTTCATACTTCCTGGCCCAAGCGAGCGCCTCATTTATTATCTAATCAAAATCTTGTGGTCTTGTGTTCTTATTTGCAGTAGTCCTTCCAAGACAAAAGGAGTTCTTCGCAGCCACTGATCTTTCTCTACGACGCGCACATCATCTCGACATTCTACTGTGTATTCCTCCTAACCCTAACCTTATCTCTGCTTCTATAAGGAACGAAGCATTTCCGAGTGAAACAGTTTGAGAAGGGCATGTATCTAGAAAATGAAGTCTCCATACCTGAGGATCCCATAGAGAGAAAGAAGCCCACGCCTAAGAAGAGGGGAAGAGAGGAAAAAGCACCAAGTGTGCTTGACTCGCTCAGACAGTGAGCGTGTCATCCACGAGCGCTAATCCAAGCACTTACATATGGAGAAAGAAGTCTCCGGTGAAGGAAAAGACACCAGAGGTAGAGGTGCCTAGAAACCCATCACCATGGAAGGGTCACCTAAGGAAGAAGATAAGGTTGAATCCCTGATCAAGAGCCACCTCTTAGGAAAAAGTAGAGGGTGGATAAGGAAGCTGACTTGGAGGTGACCGACAGCTTGGAAAAATACTTGGGAGAAAGAGATGATGAGAGTGAGGAAGATGACAACAAGGAAGAAGAGGTAGAGAAAGACCAGGAGCCACATGTGTTTAGCATCTATGACTTAGAAGAGGAGAGTGGAGATGAGAAGCAGGAGTTTGTATTCACACGGTGCAAGGGCACACAGGATGAGGAAGACACCGAAGACATGAAGGGGGATGAGGAGGTTGCTAGGGAAAAGTAGGGAGCCATAAGTTTTACGAAGGAGTAGATCACTAAGGTGGTAGAAAGAGAAGCAGAGAATGCTCAAGGTCTTGGTAGACCAAGAGTTAGAGTGCAGCGCGACATAGTGTTGAAGGAAGGGAAGGAGGAGAACATTGAAAAAGAGCATGACAACCTAGAGGTCCCACTCGACAAAGAAGCTTTAAAGGCACACACTCAAAGCGAAAGAACTCTTGATGTAGAACAAAGAAAAGTAATGGGCTATGTTGATGACACAAAGAAGGTGTTACATGCATGATTCCAAAGCACTATACCCACGGAAAGGCTCTTAGCCATGGGTTCTTTTGAAAAGGATGGCATGTACCCCATAACCAAGAAGATGCTCTCTTGGGCATTCAAGTCCTGATTGATGAGCCGACTTTGTAGTCTACCAAGGAGCACTCATCATGTTGCTGAATCTAAGGGGTTCAATCCTTTAGTGAATTCTCGTGATCTCTCGAAGAGATAGTCTGTAATGTAATTAATAAGGTCATAGTCGAGATCGAGGCTATATTATTCATGTGCAATGATAGGATCAGAGTGTTGGAGGGAAAGTTAGGGAAGAAGGAAGAAGAACTGGCAAAAGGCCGAGAGCTTGAAACAAGAAGAACTGATCAGCGCATAGTTAAGGCATGAGTTGAAGGAAGAGAAGATAAAGGTGTAGGAAGTGTACAAGAAAATGGAGTCTATCAAAGGTGCCATCCTTTTGAAGCACCTGCATTAGCGCCACCTCGCACGTAAGTAATCGTCCTTTTGGAGTGTATAGAAGATCTAACGTGCATCCTCAATATGGAGAGATGACCTTTGGCCCTAGAATCTGTAGAAGAAGTGGTCATGTGCTTGAAAGAGGAGGATATATTGAAGGTGGTAGTGCTCATTTCTGAGTATAGCCAAGTACTCATGGAGGTTAAGGTTGCTACCTAATCTATGGAGGCCACGTATGATACATGCACAGACAGGGATAAGGTGGTGAGATCCTTGGTCACCACACTTGAAGCAAGACTAAAAATATCCAAGAAAAGAACAAGGGGAACAGAGTGGAGAGGGACAAGGTTTTGGCCGAAGTAGAGAAGAAATCAGAGGAAATTGAGGCTTTAAGGAGCTCAATTAAGGCCCGCTAAAGGAACTATACCCCCAGATTACTAGGAGGATGGATAAACTCGAGGATCTGGGCAAAGAGATGGAACAGATCATGGAAACTTTGGGCACCCAGGGAATTGGCCTGAGTTTTGATGAAGTGAGCACCCTGGTGGGCAACCTCTACCAGAAGGCACAGGGTGAGGTCAAAGAGTGGAATAAGCTAGAGGCCGATTTGTGAAAATATTTCCCTAGCTTGCTGAGTTGATTCCCCCCATTCTTCATTCTTTCCCCAATTCTTTCATTCCTTATTCTTTGTAAAGTGTAAGACTATTCATTGATTCCCTTGATAGCATGCATCTTGGTTAAGTAAAGTGTTTTTGAGGACAGAGAATAGGCATAGTGTGGGGTGATGTTGGACCCTTGTAATATTAACCAAGTATGAAGGCGCATAGGCGTGTAGGGTCCCAGTTATGAAAAGGCACGCAAGGAAAAAGTGTGCGAGAGAAAGGTTTAAGGAAGCACATAGCACGTGTGATGTGTGAAAGGAGGCTCGGGACTTAGTCAATTTGATCATCCTGGGTAGAACACGTGAAAATCATAATCGTTTACACATGGATAAGGTGTCACTTGGCGATAGGTCGCCCAGAAAGACTATGCCTTGATGGAATCTTCTAGAAAAACATTATGAGATAAAGTGGAAAGCTCAGGCCTGAAGAATCATGCTTGCATGGACCACATTCAACACTTGGCACCATATCTGAGGGCACTAGAAGGTGAGTTGGCAGTGTAGGAGAATTATAAATACAAGTGCCTACCGAGTAAAAGATATAGAGAGGAGTTTGATATACATGGTGAGTTTGAGATATAGTATGGGCAGAGCTCTATAGAACTATTGCAAAGACTCTATTAGTAGATAATTGTATTTAAGAGAGAATGTCTTGGGCATGGAGTTGTAATTTTTATTTTGATAGCTTAGTTACACAAGTCCAGTGATATGCATGACTACGGTCTGCTCTTTGTGACTCTCTGTAATGAATCAATGAATGTAATGAGGTTACCGATATAATATATATGTGAAATCAATGGTTCTAATGCATATTTCTCTCTTATAAGTTCTCTTTCCTTTCATGCTATGAATGAATGCTTGTATAATTCTTTCTATCATAATGCATGTTTTGGATCCTATTAAAACACTCGATTCTGAGGTGACTGCAAGAATCTAGAGGCCGTTCTGAGCCCTATGGTTCTTGTATGTTTCAACCTCCCTCATGAAAAATCTTACACTAATCATAGATGATGTTTCCCACTAAAATCACATAAAAGAGAGACTCAGTACCCGTGTGTGCCTTGGGTGAGCACTCAGCTTTCACTGGGTGATAGGTTGGTGCACATGGGATTCCTTCCTTTTGTGATGGGAAAAAAATGACTACACTCATATAATAATAATACAGAGCTAAATCATGCATCAGAGCTATATTATGCTCATCATATTACAAAGAAGGATGAGAACCCATCCCCTTCTATATGTTATTACTCAAAATCTCTCATAATCCCTAGCCATAACACTCTCCATTCTGTTTTTGGCAGGATTCGCTCTCTTATACTATATATTTTTTCCTACCACGTGCTTATATATAGCCTTAGCACCCACCGCCATTCCTTCCAAAAGTTACAGATCGGTCGCCAAGTGTTAAAGTGGTCCTCCATGGGAGCATGCCTTCAAAACCTAAGCTCTCCACTTTGCATGATGATGTTCTTCTAGAACCCTCCATCGCATGCCTAGAATATTCCATTCTTGATCCCACATTTTCCAGGCTAGCACCTTATCCACAAGGGTCATGCTTTTCTCGTGTGCTACACTGGGGTGCTAAATATGGATAAGTACAAAACATGTTTTACCTTGTGCACCTTCAACCCGTGTGCCCTTATTTGACTAGGTCCCACATGCCCATGTTCCTTCTTGTACTTAGTTGATATTTTGGGGCCCAACACACATTATAATACTCTAATTTTCTATACATGCTTGTTATTTGTGTGTGTAGTTACTTATTTGCTACTCTAATTTTTTCCCTAGGGCCTTGATTTTCTTATGACACCATGGGTATCTAATGTTTTTGAAATCATGCCTTTCTTGAGTGACATTACATATATTGATTTTAATCCCAAGGGACTTGATTATTTTGTGACACCGTGGGTGTCCCATGTTTATAGATACTATGCCCTTTTTGTGTGACACTATTTGCATTATTATCTTTGCACTTACATATGGAAATGATTTATATTAGTTTTATTGTTAACATTATTGATGTTATTATTTTGTTTCTATTTTCACTCTTTTTTCACCACGGTCTCAACCACGTGTATCTTTTTTAGTTATATGTTATTCTTTGTGGCCACCACATCATCCCTTCTTATGTTTTCTATGTAGATTACAATAGTTATTAGACATGGATATACATCTATTATTTTTATTTGTGTGCTTAAACTCTTTATCATATATGCACTAAAAAAGGGGAATTCATCTGGGTGTATTCTCCACCTAAAATAAACATACATAAAATTATAGGATCGACACATGTAGGAACATGTAAAAACTAATCGAAATAACATCAAACACATAAATTCAACAAAGAAAACATAATGTAGAAAACGTGACAATATGGTTAAGACCATACAGATGTTCTGCCCATTTATATGGTTTGTCCCATGGGTAGTTACTTTGTAACACCCATGTTATGATTCATCCAAATTAAGGGATTTTTATTTTAAAACAAACCCCTTAAGTGTAATTAATGCCTTCAATGATCAGATTGTATTAATTGAATCCATCATAATTAAATGTTTACAATCTATCTGATAACAAATGATAACCATGTGCAACATTGTAAGGCTCATCTAGATATTTCTGATCTCCTTAAAACACTCTAATTGAGAGTCTATATCTTGTATATTTTTGGTTAAACCTTTAAAAAGTTATGAAAAATATGTGTAACTCCTTAGTTTCTACCGGAAAACATACAAACTACACTCCATCCGATATATAACACAACCAATTAGGAAAATGGTGAATGTAATAATGTAATCAACTAGTTACACTACTTTGGCCAAATATTCAAGTGTTGCTTTGCAAGCTTAGTTTCATGACCGTACACAAGTCAACAAAACTTGTCTTCCATCACCACATAACCATATCTACACATTCATCATCTGGATTTCATTTCATTTTTTAAGAAATTAAGTTTTAATTTTTGAATAAGTAGAGTCCATGACTCATCCTACTAATCAAAAGGATCTTATCAATCCTATCTTAGGATCCCTATGGGAAATATAGTGACCACATAATAATTTTCATCATTGCATCCGCACTACCCTTCTCATAGCCATTCTAAGATGGAAAGGGTAGGATATTATCAAAATGATGATGGGACATAGTACCTACACTTCATTTACACTTTCGCTTAACCATACAAAATAAAATAGATATGTTCATCTTTACAATAAGTTATCATATATCATTTCCTTTTACTAGCTTCTCGAAAGCAAAGGTTATAATAACTCAACGAGTTTATATATTTCATTTTCTCCTCTTTTCCGACTAATGCAATGAAGTTTTTCGTTAAATATAGGTTTACTTAACCATGTCTCACATTGAGTTGATTCATTGATAACTCATAAAGGATAGTCCTTAAACTCATAAGTTTCTTAATTTTCATGTTTATTTCATTTAATTCGTAAGCTGCAATTATAACTTTTTCTTTCTTTCGTTATATATTTTGTGTTATCTTTATATGGTCATCAATCACATATTTTTTCATCTCAAATGAATCAATATATAAAAATTAATGAATAACATAATATCAATTAGCTTTATTTATACTCAGTTGTAAAAAATGTATAAATAATTTCATATCCATCAAAATATGATACAAAACAACCAAGTATTTTATTAATACTTAATAAAGATAATCCATTATTTTCATAAATAACCTAATATACGCTTAATCATGACGATAAGACATTAGGCAAAATTCCATTAATCAACTTGTGAAGATGATTCATTCACGTTAACAAATAAATACAACAATCCTTATTGATTTTAACAAATATCACATGATGTAATCATGTGTAAACAATCCAATCAATCACTTCATGAATGTCATTCCTTCCTGCAAAATGTAGGAGAGAGAAAATGTATATATGGGTTAGTTCAAAGAACTAGCATGAGTTTACTAACTCATATTCTTGTTGTATTTAAATGAAATAATAGAATAATTTAATTTGAACTTATCTGAAACCAAAAGAATTTTCGTAGTTTATTTATAAGTCAACTATATCATGCAAAAATGAAATGTTTCTTCATAATGTATGCTATGTTTTCAAACAATACATGAATTCAACTAAAACCATAACTTTTATATTGATTAAGTAACGTACTCTTGTAGATATTTATTACAAAAATCTAAAATGGGATTCATAATAGACTCCTTCAATTCCTTTAGATATTCCTCAAGGATTAATAACAAGAAAGTAAACTTCATCAATGTATAGTTGTTATGTTCTAATGGACGAACACAAACTAACTCATTATCCATTCTTGTAATTGACTAAACAAATGAATCATTTATCTTAACAATCACTAATAAAATAGCGTATGCATTTCTCATTTCATATCAATAATATTTTATTCTCATAATAAATACAAAAGTAAATAAGTAGATCCCAACTTTATAAGAAAACCATACAAGTACCAAACATCTTCCCTAATTTCATTATTTTATGCAAGAATTCAAAAATTTCTCTTAAAACGAATAATAATTGCAAACATTCCAATACATTGAAGAGTTTTAAACACTTCTAAACAACCACCTAATATATACTTTGCAATGGTTCTATCCAATAATCCAGCTTTATCAAAGGCTCAATTAACTAATTACACTCATACAATCATGCCCAACAATAACTAAAATAAATAGTTCCTATAATCTCAAAAGAGGTTGAAATAACATTATCTCTCACCCAAACCCAGAGAAAATTTTATACCAAGAGAGAATATATCACCATAGTTAAAGGAGATAAACCATTCACACCTATCAACTTACAATAATTCAAGGAAAAAGAAAGAGAGTGTGATAAATTTATTAATTTTTTCAATATTTGATGCCCAAATACAACTAAAAAAGATCATAATGAGCTAAAACCCATTAACCATCAAGTTATCTTTGAGATAAACAACATTGCATGCTTTCAACCAAAGCCAGAGGTGAGTTAACTAAACCATAAAAACAACATAAATCATGAAGAGCTTAATAATTCAAAATGATATAGAACCAACGAATGAAAAAATCATTTGAGCTAGTAAACTTAATACGGCTGAACCCTTATAGGGTTATTAATTTTCATTCATTAATATACCAAATTCCAAGAACCAAACAAACTAAATTCACATACTTAGTGAATGATTATATCAACAGTAATAACTAATAGCTTTAAATGCAAATGACCAAAATGACGAGCTATACAAACAATCCCTATGGCGATACAACCTATTTCATATCTCAAGGTAAAACCCTTTTTATTTACAAAAAACCTGTATATTCGGTCGAAAATCCATTATATACCATATTTCCTTTCCAAATAGAGGCCTCCCAAATACAAAAAACATATATAAAGAGAAAACAAAAAATTTGTCTACGATCTGTATTATTTTTAAACTAAATGCTCATATTTATAATCTTTATATGAAGATTTGATTAAAAGAGTAGTCCCAAAAGGATAAATTGAATGCAAATCCAGATCTCACATCTACATCTAAACCCGATTTCCTTTCCAATTTTTCTTCAAACTTTCATGATAAAAATGAATAAATAGTTCCGTATCAAAACTAGTAACGTATTCTATATTTCATTTTAAAAACAAAAAAAAAAGATAGAGAAAACCCATGCTTGGTTTTCCCTTGTTATTCTTCTAACCTCCTTAAAATATGCAACTCGAATACCCCAAAAATGCCAAATAATATCCAAACCGAGCTATTAAATACAAACTTTCCATTAAGAATAGTTTTGCCATTACATGCATGTACCAAAAACAATTCCATGAATTATCTCCCAAAATACCTTCATTCCCGTCTCAATCCAAGAACCAAACAATAATGAAAAAAATTGAATGGAGGGAGACCTTGCATGTTTTGGAATCTAAAGCAAGATTATGGTTCTTAAGGAGCCATGTACATTAAATTTCATTAAAGACTATCAGTGTGATGGCATGGCCTCCATTTAAATCCAAAACATTTCCATGTTATGAATTTACCTGCCATAGCTTTTTCCATATAGTCTATGACCAATCAAAATAATAAAAACTAACAATAACCTTTATTACCTGCAAAGTGGTCAATGACAAACTTCCGACAATAAACATTATACTTTCCAAGTGGTCTATGAATGTTGTTATTTGTTAACATTGCTAAGTATAGGGTTGATTTCCATAACCAAACATCATTCATTAAAAAAACTTGAAAAATTATTTGCCAAGTGGTCCAAGACCAATCTATTTCATAAATTAATTTCTATGTGGTCTAAGACCATTAAACATTAATTAGTTTCCTAGCTGATGGGTCTAAGATCAATTTCTAACATTGTAATGTGGTCTAGTACCAGCCTTTGCAATCAATGCAACAATATTTCAATGACTTGTGGTTTTTGACCCATCATTATAAACATTAAACAGCTTGAGCTCAACCGTAAACATATAAAATTACCTTAAACAATGTTAAATAACCTTAACCAATGCAAAACATGTAAACCAAAAGGTAGTCATCAACCACAATACCTTCATTCATAATAGATACATATATGCTTATATATATATATATATATATATATATATATATATATATGTATGTATGTATGTATGTATGTACATACATACATACATACACACACACACATATGTGTGTGTGTGTGTGTGTGTATTTTTATGCATATATATGTATATATTTGTATATAACTATATCTATATACATATATCTTAAATTAGCATTCATAATTATGTACATGTTAAACTTGCTATGATAATTGAAAGAAACTAACTCCTAGTAGTCTCAAAGAAAAGCTAAATCTACCATTAACATTGTGATAATACGAAATAAGTATCTTAATTGCATAAACATGAATGAAATCACTTAATGCTAACCATTCCTACTCTTTTAATGTATCATTACTTCTAAGAATGAGCCTCTTTAGATTGTGAGTAATCAATTTTTTGTTGATCTCTAAAGAGAGGGAAGGATCCCACCAAGAAATGGCTACAAGGCCATACTTAGATTTTCCTTTCTAGTCAACAATGACAATGGATGAAAATAAGAAGTAGCTATTCCAAATAATGAAGAAGGATCTTATCATAAGCTTGTATAAAAATAATAATGTGAAAGAAGGGTCAACACAAACTTGGTAGGTGAGTGTGCAAATATGAATAAGTAGGAAAGAAAATTCAGTGTTTCAAGGATAAAAGAAATAAGTGGGGAAAGGGGGAATAAAAATAATCCTTATTTCTGACGTGATAGTGAAGAGAAATTTGGGATAGAAGAAAATGATATGAAGAAGAATGGAGATGAAGCAAATGAAAATAGATTTCATCCAAATTAGCTCAAGAGAAACTTTGTCTCATCATTTTTCTTTATGATCTACATCATCATCTCTTTAGTATAATATAAGCATACAACAAAAGTGTAAAATAACATGAAAAGCTATAATACCAAAATTTGTTCATTCCTAAAACAACTTACTCAATGAAAGTAATGCAATACATAACGTAATGCAATAAGAGAAAGTAAACAAACTAATATGACAGAGAAGAAAGTACAAACATACATACACAAATAAACATTGTTTAAGACAGTTACACCAATGTTTTTGTTATCAAGCTTCAATTCCCAAATGTTTGAGTTAACGAAAAGGGTTAAAAATGGAACCCCAAGCAAGGATAAGTGTAAGGTGAATATAGTGAGGACACAAGGGTCCCATGAAAAAGAAATCATGCACTATGAAACATTACCAAGGATCTTGTCATGTAAGGGATTATAGACATAGTAAGCAAACCAAATTTGTTAATGGAATTAAACTTTGGATGATTCATGATTCATTTGAAAAAATAATTGAGGACCAAAGAAAGATGTTTTTAGGATAAATTTTGATGTTTATGGATGATGTGTCTGATAAATGCTTCAGATGCATGCATGCTTCTTACCAATTTTTTATTTTTTTTGAATTTTTAAAAAAATTGGCTTTTTGAAATTTTACTAATATTTTTGGATTGTTGAATGTTTTACAAATATTTTTGGATTTTGGAATGTTTTACCAATGTTTTGGATTTTTGATGTTTTACCAATTTTTTAGATTTTTGAATATTTTACTAATGTTTTGGATTTTTAACAGTTTTTGTGATTTTTTTGCTTTTTTGAAAATTTTACCAATGTTTTTTTATTTTTGAAGGTTTTCCGAAGCTATGTACAGGAAAATGAAGATGCAAATATGCCCCCAGCGAGAGGTGATAATATACAAGGGAAAACTTTGTGCATATATATAAGAGGAAGAAAATATGAATCAAGGCCAAGATGGATAGGTTCAACGTGATGATGAACTCAAACCAATGAAGTTATAAGGAGAAAGAGTGATCCTATTGCAAGATAGCCAAGAAATAGATGATAAAAAGAAGGAAAATATTGTTTATTGAAAGAAGGGAAAAGTTTCCCTCAAACATGGTAAAAGGAAATCTTATACACATGGATGTTCTAAATGAAGAAGAAGAACCAAAAATGCTATGAAAGAATATGGAAAATGTAGTTATAAGAATTGCAATGAAAAAGTGATTAGCCAAAGGTAAAAATAGTGAGATAAGATACAAACTAAAAAGAGTCTCGAACAAGGTCCAAACAAGAATTGGTAATTGTTATCCATTTTTACCTCCCGAGAAAACTAGACCCAAGCATTGAATACGGCATACACAAGTGAATCCGTGGTTGCAAGTGAAATCCTAGGTTTTGGGAGCATTTACACCATCCCGAGAAGATTTGGGTTCGATCGGGTCATTTTTTCCTCTTCTAGGTTATTAAGTCTCGAGCTCCACCTTAGAGTGAAAACAAGATCTCAAGGGGAACATCTAGCCAAAATGATAAAAAAATAGGAAAATGTAAAAATTAGCCTCGGGGTCCTCCATTAGCCTCCCTTGGCCTTCTCGATTCTAAGAAATCCATAAAAATTTCAAAAAATCAAAAGAGAATTCCCAAAAGGGCTCGAAATGGGACTGAGCTAGAAATAGCCCACCGAGAAGCTCGAGAGCTCGGATGATTACACAAGTGGGTAGATATGGCAAAGGCCTCGGTCAAGCCAGGCTAGAGCAGCTAAGTCGGGAGTCATAACAACTCGGTTAGGAAAGCTAGGTGAGTTGGCACGAGGATGAGTTACGTCGCACTCGGTGCATTCATCTCAGTGGGGTGACTCGGTCGCATGACTCATTAACAAAAATGCTAAGTTATACCCGGTGAAGGAGGGTCTAGTTGGCGTAAGGAGTGACTTGGCTCACCAAGCCAACTCAATGAGCCTGTTAGCTAAATGTGTGTGTTAGGGTTTGGTGTCGGAGAGCCATCGATTCAAAGCGGGGATGCGTCCGCAAGATACATGGAAAGCCAAGGGATGTGGATACGGCACGAGATTTGCACTGGAAAGTAAGTATCTTGGTCTTATTTTGTGTCAAGAAATGGAATTTGGTCCCCATGTTTGGGAAATATGATGGTGAAGCAACTATGTCGGTTGATGTTTTTGTAACAAAACCCCGCCTCTGAAAAATGGAAGTGATCGAGCTAGGAGTAAAATCGGAGGCGAATGCAAAACCCAGCCCGAACTTCATGGCAAGATCCCCAAGCGTGTAGGTGGTGATATGGTCGGTGGGGGTTCTTTAGAGCTAAGCTAAAAATTAACCCAAACCAAAACCCTTATAACTTTCATTCTATTTATCAAAAGTTGGAAAACTTAAAGTCGTTGGAAAGCTCTTTTGAAGCCCCACATCATAGAGTGATTAAAAATAAAATATTATGGATTAGGTAGGTGAAAAATAATAATAAAGTTACGAGACCATGGAGTTCATACCCAGTAGAGGGATGTATTAAATACAAGCATGCAGACCCATTTCTTCTTGCATAAGGAAGGGTATAATGAATCATGGGATTTACAGGTTACCCCATTCCTCTTATAGGTACAATGATGGTTTTAGGGGATGGTTGAAGTATGGATTTGGTATTTTCTCCCTATCTCTCATCTTTTTCTTCTATATAATATAAAGGAGGGAATTTTTACAAAGGTTGGACATTCTTGTATCTCCCCTCCCTTCTTTCTCACTTGAGAGTGATTTGTGGAATCTCAAGCCTCCATTTTTGGAGTCCTGTAATAGAAAAATTTTCCTTTTTCCTATGTAATGCAATATTGTGTAAAATCAATTGGAGCAATAAAATCATATCTTTGATTATTATCTATCCTATTCTGGTGTTGTTGTTTCAACTTGCCTTTATTCATGTTTATGGGTATATTGTGCATGTCCTTATATCTATTGCAGTTTCAAATTTGATTGTGCTTAATGGAAGTGGGTTTGTTATAGGTGTTATGATCTGTGGTGCTTGATCACCCTTTTCATTTTACTTGTTTTCATTCTCATGTAGAAAGAAATGTTCAACACCCCTTTTCTTTGTCCATCACCCCTTAGTGTAGGTTTGATTTATGCATGCATCTCTTTTATCCCCTCGTCCCTCGGAAGTGTTAGGGTAGGATTAGATTGGGTGTTTTTCTATAATTAGGATTAGTGTAGTGCTTAGATTAGGAAGAGGAGGTAGGCCTTATCTAGAAATTTATCCCAATCACAAGCTCCCATATGTTAGGATAGCTCCATGTTACCCAATCACACAAAATGCCTCAGTCACATGTAAGAAATTCAGGAGGTGTTGTGATTTGGTGATAACAGTTTTGGCATGCCTAGTGGGATAAGAACTCATATATTTCATATATTTGGAGGCATTCGTAAGACAAATGGGGATTTTAAGGTTACAAAACACCAAATAGG
This sequence comes from Taxus wallichiana var. yunnanensis, assembly GCA_018340775.1. Classification (NCBI taxonomy): domain Eukaryota; kingdom Viridiplantae; phylum Streptophyta; class Pinopsida; order Cupressales; family Taxaceae; genus Taxus; species Taxus wallichiana. Next base: position 84,693,651 of record CM031235.1, on the reverse strand, counting down.
ACCCAATCTCCGCATTTTAGGATTTGGAGGTTGCATTGCATGCCCCTACCTCCAACTAGTGAATTTTGGGTTTTCACATGTGCAGAACAAGTCCCGAGTTCTAGAATAAGGTATTTTAGGTTTTCAATGTTGCATTTCATGACCTAACTTTTGACTAGTGTATTGTGGGTTTTGATAAATGCAAATTAGGGTCCAAATCCTGAAATCAGTTTGGGACACTTCAAATTTTACATTTTATGTTTTTTTGAGTTTAGATGTGTAACTCGACAAGATCCTAGCCTTTAGAGGCTTTCCTCAACACATTTGGTGACTCCTAGAAGAAGAACTCGGTGGTTTTAGCAGCCCAAGTCCCTCAAGTTCATGAGAAGGATCCAAACCAAGTCCAGAGCAAGAGAAGAAGGTATCTTTGAGTACTTACAGTTATCTCTAGGTAGAGGAAGGAAAGGAAGAAGACTAAAAAGGTATTTGTATGTACCCAAAATTGTAGGTTACTGCACCATCGAAAAAATGTTACACGTGCCCCAATGATGATACAGGTCTCCTCACAAGGTGTTTAGAATCTAGAAAATCTCTCCAAGCATGTGTTAACATCCCGCATGCCCCACTTAGCCCCTATGTGCTTTATTTTCTCTTCTCCCCTCCTTTTCTTTGTGTTTTGGTCTTCAGTGACGAAACCGCCACCCTTCCTGGGCGGCGGTCTCATGACCGCCACCCGGCAGGCGGCGGTCCTTCATGCATTTTCTAGAATTCTCTTTTTAACAAAACTCATGTAAACTTTCAACATTTACCATCTTTTTCACCGCCTTTTCTTGTATTTATGATTCTGGTTCCCTGGAATAGTGTTTTAGCATTGTTTATGGTTTAAGAGATCAATTTGGTTTTCACCTTTGGGTAAATGGGATTCTATAAATAGCTAGCTTGTGCTCAAGAAAATGGCCCCTCAAATTTTCCTCTGAATTTCTCATTTCAATAGCTTAGCCTTTCAATTTTGCTTAGGATTCATAGTTCCATTTGTTATATGCATGGTTAGTATTGTTTAGCTGTTAGAAAGCCACATATTCTCCTTGTGCAAGTGTTGTTATTATTTCATCCAATAAATTGGAGTAGGATAGTTTGATTTTCAGTAGGAAGCCATTAAAGTTGCAGGTTATGCTCATAAAATAGGATAGTTTCAGGTTCTGGACATTTTATGTTGCGTGACTCGCAATAAATCCCGCTAGGAATTACATAAGCCAAGCTCTGTTCTCTTGCTATCCCTCTCCTACTCGCATTGTATTCAATCTGCATCCTAAGCTGTCATTGTCCCATATCTACTTCTATTGATGCTAGCATTACATGCTTTTCTAGATTCACGTGAGCATGAAAGAACGAGGAAATCACACTAAGGGGACAAGGCCACACACCATCGGATTCGCCACTATTCTGCAAAACCCAGGTTGAAGCTTTCAAAGTTCTAGTTAAAGCATATCAAGTAGAGTAGCCAATCATTTCATTTCAGTTAATTTTACTTTTGATATTGCCAGGAAGTCATGGGGGATTGATAGTGTTGATCACTAATATCCAAGCAGTGATTGCATAACATTGAATCCTTTCTCCAAGTGTGGGACTTGAAGAGTGAGAAAGGAATCTCCAGAGAAAGGTCGGTTCCTATTCCTCTGCTCTCAAAGCACACGAAATATGCAGAGGGTTTCCTCAAAATCTAATCTAATCTGCCAAGGAGACAAGGTAAGAAGATGCATAAACTAAATCTAAGCTAATAGAGGTGATGCACCGAGGAATGAAGAACATATGCTTTGCCACATTAAACACAGACCATGTAGATATAACACAACATCATGCACAGATAGCAAAAATGCAATGAAAGATCAAGAATGACAGTAATAAATATGTAAGAGGGTTTAAAAGCAACCACAGACACATATATATTGCTCAAGGATCGATTCAATACATTGCAATAGCCAGAAGGCAAAAATGGTGTTACAGTCTATATGGGAGGTTTGAAAACTCCACGAATTCTCTTGCAAGCAGGAGAGAAGGGAGGGGTCGCAAAACAGAAATGTCCAACGTTAGAAAGAAACCCCTCCTTACAATTTATAGGAAGAATGGGAGAGCAAAGAGAGAGGAATTCGAAATCTGCCCCAACCACCTCTAGGTTGCATTTAATTCGTCCATCATGGCAGAAGCGGCGGGTTCTGGCGAAGCGGCGGTTTGCCTAACAGAAGCGGCGGGTTGTTTGCTGCATTAAAGTGGTTGTTGAAGCATTACCTCTGCTTGTTATTCGCGCCAGAGGTGTTTCTTGATTTTCACTCTTCAGACTGCACCAAAACTCGAGATTGATCCCAGAATCATGTAGAGGATTTCACTAGCTTTCCGTTGATATAAGGAACATGCAAATCCGAGCTCTGGATCAAAAGATACGACGATTTGAAGAAAACAGGCAATAATGGATTTGAAAAGCTTTCCCGCGTACTGCCACTTGGACACCACGTGGCATGCTCTGATTCGCTGAATAATTCTCTCCCCTCTGCTTTTCGGCGGGCTGTCTCTTGAATTTTGACTTTTGGTGCTCTTGGAATATTTTCCACATCTTTTTCCACGCCCCGCTACTAGGGATACGTGGCATGCATTGGTTGGTTCACGAACCTGCCGGGTCTTCCTTCACTTTTACCCCTTTTGGCTTAGATTTGGCCAAACCTTCCAACTCCTCCCCGAGCTCCGCACTTCTATGCTCCATTGACACGTGTCCAATTTCTATTGGCTCGGCCAGCTTTCAAATCTTGCCCTTTGACCCTTCGGCTTTTCCTTGATGACACGTGGCAATTTCTCAATGGTTCTCGGGCCTGCTGGGTCTTCCGCGTACTTCGCGTCCATTCGTCCCGGATGTCCCAATGCTGCTTGGGACAAAAACCTCCGATCCGCCCGAAATGGGCTTCCTTGTCCCTCATTTGGCCGCACACGTGGCACCTTTTGATTGGCTTTCGCCCTTCTCGCTTCTTCGCGTATTTCGGTCTTTTTGTCCCTGACGCCCTATTTTGATTTTGGACCTTTGGGACAATTTCAATTTGCTTCGGGTATTCTCGGGTATTTATTTCGCCCGCTTGTCCCATTTGCTTTTGGGCTGACTTGTCTCTTTTCGGCCGGTTCGGGTATTTCTGGCCCGCTTGTCCCATTTGCTTTTGGGCTGACTTGTCTCTTTTCGGCCGGTTCGGCCGGTTCGGGTATTTCTGGCCCGCTTGTCCCATTTGCTTTTGGGCTGACTTGTCTCTTTTCGGCCGGTTCGGGTATTTCTCGACTTCCTCTAGAAGGACTTAGCCAGTTTTTCACTTTTTCCTGGATCAATCCTATTTGCCTTTCTGCAACTTTTCGCACTTTCTCAAAGCTTGCTCCTTCCCTCTTCGGCCTGGGGAGTTTAGAAAGATTCCTGAAGGGACCCTAGAAACCTGATTTTGCTCTGAATCAGTCATTTTTCTTGGAATTTGGATATCCTGATGCATGTTATCAAATTTACCCCGGGGTGAATTTTGATAACAATTTGGCGACTCAATGGGGGTCATCTCGCTCGCTAGATGAAAAGGCCAGTTGCCTGAAGCCATCCATTGGGCATGGAGTTAAGCATTAACTCAAACAAGCCTCGATATCGCAACTCTCCTCCAAAGAACACTCAATCAGAGAAAACAACCCGAGAGCAAGAAAACTCGTGCAAAGCACTTAGGGAAAACAAAACTAACCTACAAAGAAACAATGTGCACAAGCACTGGAGGAAAGAAAATCTAATCTAGTATTTACAGATGTAGTGAACCTCCCTCTAGAAGCAACGCTTGAGATAGATTCCATTTACTGGAATCTGCAGTTCTTCACCATCCAATGAGGCCAATTGGAAAGCATTGTTGTTCTTGCACTTTGTGACCATGTATGGGCCACTCCAAATGGCATCAAATTTTGAATGCCTTCCTGGTTTTGCTCTGTCCACATCCCATTTCAATACTAGATCTCCTTCTTGAAAAGATTTATCTTTGGCCTTCCTATCAAAGGTCTTCTTGATCAAGCCCGATCCTTTTCCATCGCTTGAATGCCCGATCTCTCGATTTCTTAGCTCCATCAATTCCGCATACCTCACCTCCATGGGTCCAAACTCTAGCAATTCCAAATGCTTCATGAGTTCCAACGTTGGCAACTCAAGTGACAGGGGCAAGATTGCCTCTCTTCCGTAGACAAGCCTAAATGGAGAGTTACCTGTGGATCTTTTGGGAGTTATCCTATCTGCCCATAAGGCTGATTTCAGTTTGGTATGCCAAGCCTTCTGATTCTCATCAAGAGTCCTCCTAATGATCCTCAAAGAAGTTTTTGTTTGTAGAGACTCGGCCGCCATTACCTTGAGGGTAATAGTTTGATGAAGTGCTCAGGTAGATCCCGTTCTTGACAGCCCACTCAGTAACTTTAGATCCAATGAATGCCAATGCATTATCAGAGACTATTGTAGCAGTCACACCAAATCTGGTAGTTATCCCCTCATAAAAGTCCAAGATGCTAGACTCATTCGCCTCTTTGAGTGCTACTGCTTCTGTCCATCTGGTGAAGTAGTCTGTGGCTGTCAAAATCCATTTGTGCCCTTGGCTCGAATTGGGATTGATGATTCCAATGAAGTCCAAACCCCATTGCATGAATGGCTGGTCAATTGAGATTGGATGTAATGGGAGGGCTGCAAGTCTCTCTTTTCCTGTGAAGAATGCACAATTCTTACATTTCTTGATCCATGCATAGCAATCACTAAAGACTTTAGGCCAATAATAACCAGCCTTCATGATTTTCAGAGCTGTCACTCTTGGTGCAAAATGGCCACCAGCTGGTCCATCATGAAACTCCTTTAATACCCTTTGAATCTGACCTGTGTTAATGCATCTCAGCAGCACTCCATTGACGTCCTTCTTGAACAAAACTCCATCAATGATGGTATATGGAATAGCCCGCAACCTGAAGTGTCTTCTTCTTGCTTTGCTCATTTCTAGAGGGCACATGCCCGTCTGTAGGAAATGTATCATATTCTGAGTCCAACAGGGAGTGGACACATCATCATTTTCCTGTTTTTGATCATTTTGTAATAAAGCAGATGTCAGCCTTTTTATCTTCTCGGGTTGTTTAGTTGTTTGGAAGCGAGCTGCTCACACAAACCTTTGCCTCTTACCAGCTTGGTGATCTTGATCTCAATGTCATACTCCATGACACGGGTGATCCATCCAAATTTTTTTCTCATTCAAATCCTTGTTGAGGAGGAAGTCCTTAACCCCAAAGATGTGAGACCAAAGAATCGGACCTTGTTGTTTGAGACTAAATGCTTGAACTTCTTCAAGCTCCCGACACGCAAGCACATGTTTTTCAATAAAAGAGTACCTCAATTCACAAACATTTAGGCTTTGCTAAAGAAGGCAATTGGTCTGCTCATCATTATCTTTATTCTCCGCTGCACCAAAATGGCAGAAATAGTGTCATCACCCCCAAATGCATAGAGGATGAAATCCTTGAAAAGTCCGGGTTGATGAGAGTGGGTGCCTGGGAGATGGCTTCTTTGATTGCTTCAAAACTCTCCTTGCCTTCTGCCGTCCATTTGAAAGCCATGCTTTTTCTTAACATTTTGGTGATGGGCTTGACAAGGGCTGCAAAATTTGGGACAAACCTCCGAACAAAGTTTATCCTTCCCAGGAAACTTTGAAGAGCCTTTTTGTAACTTGGCAATGGCAGAGCTCTTATGGCTTCAACCCTTTCTGGATCAATTGCTAATCCTTCCTTGGAGACAATATGGCCAAGAAGTTTCCCTTCATGTGCAAGAAAGATGCACTTCTTAGGATTTAAAGACACTCCAAACTTTCTACACCTCTGAAACACTTGCCTGAGGTGAAAGAGATGGTCTGCAGCATTCTTTGAGAAGACAGTAATATCATCTAAGTATATCAGTACTATCTTGTTGATCAAGCCTTTGAATGCCATATCCATAGCTCGCTGGAATGTTGCTCCGGCGTTCGACAGTCCAAATGGCATCTTCTTGTAGGCATATGTGCCCCATTTGGTTGTGAAGGCTGTCTTGAACTGGTCTTCCTCCTTCACCATAATTTGATTGAAGCCTGAGTATCCATCAAGCAGCGAAAACCTTTCTGACCCAGCTACAACCTGCAATATTTGCTCCATGGAAGGGAGTGGATAATGGTCCTTGAGAGAGGCTCTATTCAAATCTCTGAAGTCAACACATAGCCTGATCTCTCCACTTTTCTTTCTGACTGGAACTAAGTTGGCAACCCAACTAGAATGCTTGATTGGGAATATAATTGCTGACTCAATCAGCTTGTCCAATTCTTTCCTCATGAGAGGCTCCATGTGTGGATTGACTGTCTCTCGCTTTCTTCCCGACAGCTTAGTATTTGATCCAACTCGATGGTATGCCGAGCTAAGTTGGGATCAAGCCCTTCAAGTCTTCATAGCTCCAAGCAAATACGCTGTGGAATTCTTGACAAAGTCAGTATGAACTCATATCTCTCTTGCTCAGCTTGTCATTTTTCCAATTTGCAATGGCTTGTTCTCTTTACCAAGATGGATACCGAATCTTCCTCTCTTGACCTGAATATTTGCTTTCTCCTTTCTAAACTGATCATCAAGGTTAAAATGGACTCCAAGGTGACAAGTCCTCGGGCAGCTTGTCTGCTCTCACCAGTATCACCCGGTCACCATATTGCTGCTTCAACTTCTCTTGATTCTTAGCCGAGAACTCACTTCTTCTTCGCAAGAAGTGGATGATTTGCTGGTCATTCTCAAATACTTGCCAATTGACATCGTTATCCGCATCAAGGCCTCACAATCACGTGGATGTTGGCTGTACCTTGTCTTGTTGAATGTTTTCTACAATGTCAAAGGCTGCCCCTTACCGCCGCAAGCCTCGCAAGCCAGCTTTGATTCTCTTTTCTCGGGAATGGCCTTGATGCCGAAACCTCAAAATCTTCCATGAGGTCCCACACCCTGTTTCTTGTAGCATCTCGAGTAGATCATTTTTGGCAAAGATGTTGTCCCTTGACCTGATTTACAATCAGCTCACCGTCCCCAAACACTTGCAAGTTATTTATTTTTCTCTTTATTGCCCAATGCATCCTCGCACCAAGGCTTCATATTCAGCAGTTGTTATTGAACATGCAAATTGAAATCTAAAAGCTGAATAATACTTTACTCCTTGAGGTGAAATAAGCATGGCTCCACCTCCTGCGCCTTGTCTACTCCTTGATCCATCAAAAAACAGTTGCCATACCTCATTGTCATCCTTGTGGCTTGGCCTGGTGATGTTAGGAATAGGTTGACATTCTTCGTGTATACAATAGGCCCCTAGTTCAGATTCTTCTACTTTTTGATAAGGATCAAAAGCATGCACCTTGCTTGCCCATTCATCAAGAGTCAAATCTGGGATACTTCCAACCTTAGTATCGGCTTCATCTGTGCCAAGGTGATCTTCTTGATCAAATGCTGAGCAATTGGTATTAATATGACTTGGAGTATAGGGCTCAATGTGGAAATCTGCAATAGGTTCTGACCTAATTGTAGCTTTAGTTCCATACCTCGCTCAACAAAGATGTGTGACCAATCAGCGGACAAATATCCCCCAATCTTGGCAGTAAAGTCCCTTGACAAACAGAGGGCAAAGAGTGGTGGAAGGTCTATGATTGATATATCTTGCAAGACAACAACATTTGGACATGCATGCAAGGTAAGGCTCAAATTTCTAATCACTCCAACTGTTGCTATTGCTGTCCCATCCAGCTGCACTACTCCCTTAGATGTTATCTCATATTGGAGCCCTAACTGATCAGCTATCTGTTTAGGCATTACTGAGCTACTTGCCCCGGAATCTATCATGCAATTATGCACTAGCTGATTTCCAATGATTAACGAAACATAAAAGGGGGGGGGCTTCAACATTTTACCTTGTTGTGTTCCATGATTTCCTTCAGGCTGGGCAGCATTTGTAAGCACTTTGTCTTGCCTCTGAACCTGCTGATTCGAAGTTGGCCAGTCCTTCATAGCAGCTTGCAGCAGATCTCTTTGGCCTGGGATGGATAGGGATTCCCACATAGATATATTGACGTTTGTCTTCTTCATCTGATCAATGATACTGAATGGTGATGAAGGATCTCTCTGCTGTCCCTTGGTTTGCACATTCGCTCCTTGTATGTGGGCAGCAACAGCTGGCATTTGAGTTGGCCTAGGGGCTGTTTCTCGATCGCCTTGTGCATTGAAATCGGGTTTTGCTTGCCAATCATTTGTGGAGTCTGTGGAAGGTCAGGATCGGTCACACCTAACGGCTGTTCTTCACCCAAATTTCTCCTTTTTGACCTTGTGTTGGCAGCAGACACCTTGAGAAACTCGCCCGATTCATACCACAAATCCTCTCGCCCGCCAATTTACCAATGTGGTGTCATTTGGGGCAAATTGTCATTGGAATGTTTCTTGTAGTTGGCTGTTTTCTTGACTACTTTCACCCTCCACACCAAAGCACTTGTTACCATTAAAGCTTGGGTTAAAGCACCATTATAGCACATGGATTGATTATGGGGTTCATTACATGGAAAACACCATTCATACTCCCGGGCAAATATTGTTTTGTGTCCGGTACTAATGCCTTAGAGGCGAGATATGGCATTTGGATTATAGGGCCGGAATGGTCTATCGACAGAGGCCTTGTTTGATTCATATTTGCAGCTGGATTAGGTGGCCTTTGAGGCTGATATGGCTGCCTATTAGGTTGAGCTTGAGGCTGATACGAAGGTCTAAAGGCTTGAGTTTGCTGTCTCTTAAGTGTGACCAGCTCATTACCTAAATTTTGCAGCTGCTTCATGACTTCTTGAAGCTCATTTGGGGCACTTGGAGATGAAGTGGAAGCTTCATTTGAACTCTGATTTCTAGGAGTGGGAGAAGGAGCTACGACAGGTGCCTGACTAGTACTTGGGCTCTCTAAACTTGGATATAATGGCATTGGAGGCCTAGGAGATAGCTTGCACAAATTGAATCGCATAATTTTCAGCTCTAATGGCAATATTATAAGCAGCAGGGATAGTTGTGCCTCCCATGGATTGAATCAATATAGAAATATCAGAATTTAAAGCTTTAAGGTAGTATAGAAAAGCACCTTCTGCTGTTGGTCTGACTGCTACTGGAATTCTATCCCAAGATCTTTGAAATCTGAAGTCAAGCCGCTTAGCCGCTCATCGAAGCTCTCTCGATGGTTGTCAGCTGCTCCAAAAGAGACAAGTTGTCTCCCTTCTCTCCAAATTGATTATGAAGTGCAACACACAGCTGATTCCAGTTCGTGATAGAAGCAGCTTCAAGGCTCCTAAACCATTGCAATGCTTTCCTCAATGAAGACGCCAAAGAATTGACAAATACTTGCATCTCATTAATCTCATGGATTGCACAAATGTTAGCAATGTCCTCGACATGATCGCCAGAGTGGTCCGATTTTCTCCAAGAAAATATGGAATGTTCTTCAATGCTGCACTCGGGATTGGATTTTGTGCATTGAGAGCAAGTGGGCTGCGCCCGTGAAGTTGACATAGGGGTTCACCGTCATGCGCCATTCGATTGGTCTTAAAATCCTCAGATATTGAAAGAAAGGCCGCCAGTGGAGGAGTTGAGAGAGTTCTGCTTGGTGGAGATGGAGACCTTTGAATCCTTCTTCCTCTTTGCCTTCTTCTTGGAGATAGTTGCAGGTATTCAAACAACACTTCCTCTTCTCCAGCTCTTGACCTTGTGATTCTTCTCATAAGCTTTTAGGCCTGACTGCTGGAACCAGTTGATTCTTCCCCAGTGGAGTCGCCAGATATGCAAATAATAGCTCTTTTCAAGCAAGAAAATTGCAGCAGATGCACATCAACCTTGCTGCAATAAAAATGAGACCTCTGGTCCCACCGGGCGTGCCAAAACTGTTAGTGCAAAATCACAGCACCCCTGGATGTTGATCAGATTTCTAGGTTGATCACTAATATCCAGTGTGATTGCATAACATTGAATCCTTTCTCCAAGTGTGGGACTTGAAGAGTGAGAAAGGAATCTCCAGAGAAAGGCTGGTTCCTATTCCTCTGTTCAGGTGCACACGAAATATGCAGAGGGTTTCCTCAAAATCTAATCTAATCTGCCAAGGAGACAAGGTAAGAAGATGCATAAAATAAATCTAAGCTAATAGAGGTGATGCACCGAGGAATGAAGAACATATGCTTTGCCACATTAAACACAGATCATGTAGATATAACACAACATCATGCACAGATAGCAAAAATGCAATGAAAGATCAAGAATGACAGTAATAAATATGTAAGAGGGTTTAAAAGCAACCACAGACACATATATATTGCTCAAGGATCGATTCAATACATTGCAATAGCCAGAAGGCAAAAATGGTGTTACAGTCTATATGGGAGGTTTGAAAACTCCACGAATTCTCTTGCAAGCAGGAGAGAAGGGAGGGGTCGCAAAACAGAAATGTCCAACGTTAGAAAGAAACCCCTCCTTACAATTTATAGGAAGAATGGGAGAGCAAAGAGAGAGGAATTCGAAATCTGCCCCAACCACCTCTAGGTTGCATTTAATTCGTCCATCATGGCAGAAGGGCGGTTCTCGCGGCGGCGGTTTGCCTAATGTGCGGCGGGTTGTTTGCTGCATTAAAGTGGTTGTTGAAGCATTACTCTCTCATATTCGCGCTGAGGTGTTTCTTGATTTTCACTCTTCAGACTGCACCAAAACTCGAGATTGATCCCAGAATCATGTAGAGGATTTCACTAGCTTTCCGTTGATATAAGGAACATGCAAATCCGAGCTCTGGATCAAAAGATACGACGATTTGAAGAAAACAGGCAATAATGGATTTGAAAAGCTTTCCCGCGTACTGCCACTTGGACACCACGTGGCATGCTCTGATTCGCTGAATAATTCTCTCCCCTCTGCTTTTCGGCGGGCTGTCTCTTGAATTTTGACTTTTGGTGCTCTTGGAATATTTTCCACATCTTTTTTCACGCCCCGCTACTAGGGATACGTGGCATGCATTGGTTGGTTCACGAACCTGCCGGGTCTTCCTTCACTTTTACCCCTTTTGGCTTAGATTTGGCCAAACCTTCCAACTCCTCCCCGAGCTCCGCACTTCTATGCTCCATTGGACACGTGTCCAATTTCTATTGGCTCGGGCCAGCGCTTCAAATCTTGCCCTTTGACCCTTCGGCTTTTCCTTGATGACACGTGGCAATTTCTCAATGGTTCTCGGGCCTGCTGGGTCTTCCGCGTACTTCGCGTCCATTCGTCCCGGATGTCCCAATGCTGCTTGGGACAAAAACCTCCGATCCGCCCGAAATGGGCTTCCTTGTCCCTCATTTGGCCAGACACGTGGCACCTTTTGATTGGCTTTCGGCTCCTTCGGCTTCTTCGCGTATTTCGGGTCTTTTTGTCCCGGACGTCCTATTTTGATTTTGGACCTTTGGGGACAATTTCGCCCGCCGCATTTGCTTTTGGGCTGACTTGTTCGGGTATTTCTGGCCCGCTTGTCCCATTTGCTTTTGGGCTGACTTGTCTCTTTTCGGCCGGTTCGGGTATTTCTGGCCCGCTTGTCCCATTTGCTTTTGGGCTGACTTGTCTCTTTTCGGCCGGTTCGGGTATTTCTGGCCCGCTTGTCCCGACTGCTCCCTCTAGAAGGACTTAGCCAGTTTTTCACTTTTTCCTGGATCAATCCTATTTGCCTTTCTGCAACTTTTCGCACTTTCTCAAAGCTTGCTCCTTCCTCTTCGGCCCGGGAGTTTAGAAAGATTCCCTGGGGTGAATTTTGGATAACAATCAATTTATTCTGTCATTAGTTAGCTCTATATCATTTCCTTTTGCATGACAATCACGGGACCTAGGGAGCCCAGAGAATACGTATTCGAGCCTATCATGCTCAACCCAATCTTGTCACAAAGAATAACCAATACAGATCGAGAATCTTAGAATCCAAGTCTTCGAACAACAATAAACTTACAACAGATCAGCTCACGCTTAAGAGGGTTAAACATAGAAGATGACCAAGCACACATATTCGGTCAAATCAACAAAACTACAGTTACCCTAGATAAAAATCCACATGACCGTAGAAGGGCTTGAAAGAGAGAAAACATTTGGTTGTGATCCTTTGGTCCCATAGCCGATGCAAGAGATACTCTCACCGATATAGACACTAGCCTAAGAATTCGGGTTGCAGAACACCTGTAAGACACTCTGAAAAGATTACACAACAAGTTTAGTTATGAATATAGAGGCCAAAAAAGCATACACTATTGGATACTAGGGATTAGGGGGACTGATTCCACACATGACCATAAGCAGGTCCACAACAACCACGAATCTATAGTTGCGATTCAAAATCCCACAACCCAACAAGCCCACAGTCAATCCAACATTGGCGTTGGTTTACACACATTAGTATTCGAACCACTCCACTTCCGCCTATTATCATCACACAGTTATCCCTATTGGATATAATAGCTAATGAAGCTAAGGATTTCTGGACTAGGCTAGAGAATCACCTGTAGAATCCACCATATCCATCATCCATCCCATGACCTTGTCTGGAGATATACACAAAACAATCCCAGGTCATTTTCCTCGTATCCCACAACCTATAGATTGGATCATGTCGAGCTCGATATTGATTGGAGCCTTCGAGTAGTCATCCTCATTGACTGATCTATCATGCTAGTTTAGGTTAGGAGGGCCTTCTTTTCCTTAGATTCACAGATTCCATTAGTGCGTGTCAAAGATATAAGATTTCCTAACTAGTTTACCCATACCCCACGTATAATCCATCCCCACCGGCTATCTTGGCATGACCTCGGGAGGTCGGGTGTGAGGAAGAGTTACTTGTAGATTCCCATGCTCTCTGTCACTTTTCCATCGTACAAAATTGGTGAACCCAACATGAACTTCTTACTTTCTGGTTGGAAGTCACATTTCTACTTGTTCTTCCAAATTGGTACTTTTGTCTTTTCACCTCATTAGCTTTCACATCAGCTTCACCAACAAAATTGGTGAACTGACATGAACACACAGTGCTTCCCCTTTTCTTTATTACCTCTTTCTTCCACCTTCACTCTTTCCCATTATTCTACGGGTATTCATATACCCCCAAATATGTCGGGATTCGATGCATATGGTAGACCTCTCCTAGGTCTTGAGGCATACTACGCTCAACTGAATAGACAGTCATCACCCTCACTCTCAGTATGGGGTGACAACTATTCAAATAACCAATTATCAACACAAGCTCCACCTCTAAGGACTAGATATAGTTCGTCTTTCCAAATAGAGGAGTTGGATCAACTCACACAAACACAACAAACAGAGCCTTCAGGCTCGAACAATATGACATTCACAGGAGAATCTAGTTCATCTCCTCAGGTGTTGTTTAGACCACAAATTAGTAGACAATCAAATCCATACCTAGTTTTAGATGAACATTCAGTGCATTACGCCAGGAATGAACAATGTTAGGGAGTACATACCCACCTATAGGAAGTTTACAAACATGACTTGAGGTCTCTTTTCAAGAAAACATCTCCATACCACTACCTATAGGAAATGCCCTCAGTGAAACTTGGCAGGGAAATGATCAATTCATAGTGGGGTATCACATGCCTATACAACCTCAGAATATACAACAAATGCCACCAAGGAAAAATACTATGACTTCACCAAATGAAGTCATTTCGACTTTAGTAGAAAGAATTAGAGGGTTAGAACTTGCTCAAGCAAGTCAAACATCTCAATTCATGCAGGCAGGAAATTCCAATCCTCCACATCATCCTAGCCAAGTAGACCTCCTCACAAGAATAGGCACGTTGGGCATGCCTCCTCAGTATTCGCAACAAACACCGACTAGAACCGCCGCCTCCAACACCATTCGGGTGGAGAATATGATACCTCCCGGTCTTGTACAACACAATCCACTCTTGGGGAATACTCCTTCATACTTAAACATGTACTCCAAGTCGCCACAAGGAGATATGTTCTCCTCTCCCGGCATGCTTGCTCAACCACAGGGGCTTCCTTATGCCCCTGCAAACATACGCTACGTCGTATCAGCAACCCATTCCACCTCCTCCCCCTCAACAGGCACCATCAATGGTTGAAACCTATGTGATAGGGACTTACTCAGAGTATTTGAAAGAGCCCTTAGACTTCACCATACAAAGCATCATGCTTGAGACCTCTTCCCGATTTTCCCAAATACAAAGGGGAGGGAGACCCGAATACACACATTAAGGCCTATGCCACAGCCATTCGAGACTACTTCCTTGGGATGGGGTTGTTGCCAAAATATTCCCCAAAACCTTGGAGGCATCACCCTTGATTGGTATTACAGAATACCTAAAGCTTCCATCCATTTGTTTAAACAACTCGTTTCAGAGTTCATTAAGGCATTTGACATGAACAAACTGTTAAGAATAGGAATCAGGAAATTCTTGCACATTAAACAAGAGCACAATTAATTTGTTGCTCATTTCATTCAGAGATGGTGTATAGTCCTTTATTCTTCGGCTAGTGCTCCAAACATGGACCAAATGGAGCTATGCGATTTATTCCTTCAATCTCTCAGCAGAGAGGTGAAGGAAGAAGTCCAGAAGTTCCCACTAAGGACTTACGATGAAGTACTTGAGAGCACTCTCTGAATAGATCAAGTAGCAATAGATAGCGGTTGCAAGATGTATGGAGCAAACGGGAGGTTAATCACCCCCAACCAGAATACTACGACTTACCCTACTACCACAAACATCAATCAAGGACCTAAAATCCTTAACAAAAATTGTGGCGCAACAACCGATGGGGTAACTGACCAAGCTAAAAAGGTCAATGTTCTAAATACTCCACCACTGGTTAACAATCAACAAAACAACAAATTTACCCCAACAATCAATTCGGTGGATTTTAATCATCCACAACAACAACAACAACAATGGTAGATCCAGACACAGGGTCCAAGCCAAAACTCAACTGGATATCAAAATCAGAACCAAAACCAAAAACAACAAATACAAAACCTTAATCCTAATAGACAATGGTTTGATCAGAGTTTTGGACCACAATATACGCCAAACCAACAACCTAGAAATTACAATCCTAACTCGTATTGTGGTTTTCACAAGATTCGAGGCCATGACACTAGAACGTTCCGTGACTACAATAAATTCATGTAACGTTTTCCAGAGGAGCAAAGACAAATTTTCATAGATATGTTCTTGGTAGATCCTGCATCACCAACACCAAATACTTTTACAGGGGCAGTTTCCCCTCAAAATGTTCCCCTCAAGATCTTCAATGATCCACTCCCAAGTCACAATAACAACAAATTAAATCCAAATGGGACGAAAAAGGTGTAATGGTAGGAAATAATGATTATGAAGCCTCAAATTCACTAAATCCACCTGTTGCACCACAATTAGGAAGTCAACCACGACCCAAGATAGTCGGTTTAGTAGAATTAGATACCGAACTACGCATGGAAGCCATAACAAGAATACGAGAGTATTCCTCTCAGCCAAGTCCAAGTTACTCGCTAGAGACTAATAACATCCAACAAATATTAGTGAAACCCGTAGGTGCCTATGATCTAATTAATGACCTAACAAAAACCTTCTCTCACATCTCCTTTTTGGATTTTCTGAGGAAATCTCCTGCCCATAGGTCTGCTCTTTTAGAGGCATTAGGTTTAGGTCATTTAATTAACATCACTCCACCTCCTAAAACATAGGTAAACCATATAGACTTTGATATCTACCCTTTGGGGTAGCCGGATAGGGATACCAAGTTTATATTTGAAATAAATAAAATTCCAATAGATGCTAAGATTACACGTAGAGGTGATCCGGCCTTACATTTACAAGTGTGGGTTTATAAAAATTATGTTAAACATGCAATGGTTGATGATGGGGCAGCAGTTAACATAGTCCCCTTCTCTTTCCTTCAAAATCTAGGGTATGGAGAAACAAACTGTTCCACGACTTGGAATATGCTAAGAGGCTATGATATCCTTAAGGCCACTTCAATTGGAACTATAATACTACCAGTTACCTTAGGACCCAAAACAATCCTGACTAAGTTTTATATTATAGATCAGGAAACCAATTATAATATGATCCTCGGCCAACCATGGATACACCGTATGAAGGAAATCCCTTCTACGTTATTTCAAGAAGTAAGGTTCTTGCACTTAGGAAAGATATTTGTAGCCAAAGGTGATCCAAAACCATTCGATATACACCTAGCTGACTTAAAGAAAAGACCGGGCATTCACTCTGAGTTTGAACTCCCAACAAACCAACTTAATAAACTAACCGACGTGAAACCAGAAGAAAAATTGATACCTACAACAGATCTTGAGACTATGAGCCTAATCAAGACTATTAAAACCCTCAAGGATGAGACTAACATTGTAGAAATAGTATCATTAGGAACTACTGTGAAGATTGTCGACTTACTAGAATAGGATCTACCAATTTTCCTACCATTTGATTCTATAGGTATGGGATATACCCTAGGTGTTGGTGCTCTTCCAGCAGAGGATCTCTGCATGGTAGAAGTAACCAAAGCAGAAGAAATTAACGTAGCAAATGTCCCAATGTCCATCTTCCCAACTAAATATTGGACTCTCCATTTCGATGGAGCAAGATGTCGTTATGGGGCTGGGGCAGGTGTGATCTTTACTTCTCCCAAGGGAAAGATCCTACCGTTCACCTTTAAACTAAATTTTGAATGTACAAACAATGGCACAGAGTATGAAGCCCTCCTCCTTGGCCTCATCATAGCTAAAAGGCTCGGTGTTAATGACATCAGGGTGTTAGGAGACTCTCAATTAGTAGCGAACCAAGTCTCTGAGGTGTATGAAACCAGAGCTGAACACTTACAGCTCTACAAAATAATGGTATTAACTTTGAGCAAAGAATTTGACTTCATATCCATTGAAGCAATCCCGTGAGAACAAAATCTTCTTGTGGATTCTATAGCAACCTCAACGTCATGCTTCACCCCAAACAGTGAGTTAGAAGATACCCATTTCGTGGTATCCCTTCGTACTGAACCATTAGTGAAAACAATGTCAAACCCTCTTTTAACAAACATAGCTGAGAACAACTCTATTATCCTAGACCACGTTGATAGTGATAGAGCCACTCTAGATTACTTAAATGCCTATGCAATGTTACATCTCACCCATCATGAGGTAGATTCATCCTTAATCCCACATTCATCTTCCTACTTCGGAAATCCCATGATAGAGCTTCCCCCACAAAAGAACTCAAGCATGTACACAGTAGAGAATGGAGATGATCTAGAATTACCTCTAGTGCCGCTTTGAGTTTGAAGAAGGTAATGCTTCTTTAATCGAAGAAACAATTGATATTAACATTGGAATGGAGGAAGACCCAAAGATCTTGAAACTAGGATCTTCATTAACTCCAGAAGAAATAGAAATACACACTCAAATCCTCAAAGAACATCAGAAGGCTTTCACATTTAATTATAAATAAATGACAGGGGTTGCACCACACATCGCGGTACATAACCTTGTCACCAAATCAGATGCAAAGCTAGTTAAACAAAAATTGAGACCAATGAAACCCAAGGTGGCTCTCATGGTAAAGGAAGAAGTAATGAAACTCCTCCAAGTAGGATTCATCAAGCCAGTCGATTATTCTCAATGGATATCTAATATCGTTCCCGTTCTCAAAAATAATGGGAAGATATGCATTTGCATAGATTTCTGAGACATTAACAAAGCGTGCCCCAAGGAAGACTTCCCATTACCATCCATTGACGTCATCATTGATACAACATCTGGATTTGATCTTTTATCTCTCATGGATGGATTCTTAGGATACAATCAAATCAGAATATCCGAATAAGACCAAGCCAAAACCACATTTATAACTCCTTGGGGAACCTATTGCTACGTTGTTATGCCATTCGGTCTCAAGAACGCTGGCACCACATACCAGTGGGAAATGACATACATATTTCACAATCTTATTCACAAGATCATGGAATCCTATGTAGATGACTTGTTGGCCAAGGCCAAGAAGCACTTGTGATCATTTAGAAATGCTCCGGATCAATATTTCACATTTGATAGAATACGGAGTCACACTAAACCCATAAAAATACGTAGTTGGTGTAACAAGAGGGAAGCTCCTCAGTTACATTATATCATCACAAGGGATCAATGTAGACCAAGAAAAAATCTGAGATGTTCTGGAAATGATCCCACCATCAAATGAATTAGGAATCAAGTCATTTCTTGGGAAACTTGGTGCAATCCGAAGATTCATCCCAAACTTAAGCTTTTCCATTCATCCAATCAACAATCTACTCAAGAAAGAGTACAATATCGATTGGACTAATGACTATAATGACACTTTTGAAGCAGTTCAGTGTTTCTTGTTGTCACCACCCATGCTAATGCCACCTAAACCAGATCACCCTTTAATCTTATATTCACGAGCTACCAATGTCTCGCTAGCCTGTATGCTGGCTCAAGAAGACGATGACAAGAGAGAACGCGTGATTTATTTTATAAGCCGCACGTTACTCGATTATGAAACATGCTATACACAAGCAGAATGAGAATGCCTTGCCATAGTCTTCGCAACCAAACACTTAAGACATTACATGCTAAATCAAGAAATGAGGGTCATTGTAAAAATAGACCATTTACAAACCTTCCTCATGCAAGGGTCCTTGTCTAAGAAGGTTGGATGCTTTATGACCTTAATGGGTGAATTTGAATTAACTTTTGTAAATCAAAAGTCTGTTAAGGGACAAATCATAGCAGATTGGTTAGCTGACAACCCATTAGACGGAGGCGATCTAGTCAATTTGGAATTTCTCGATGAATGCATATATTACATCGAAACTAGACCTCCCATCTCTGAATGTCCTTGGTATATTGATATTATTAATTATATCACAAACCATACATATCCAGAAGGTGGGATGTTGCAACAAATAAGGTAGTTATGCATTATTGTAGCTAAATACGTTATTATAGAACAAGTGCTCTATCGTAAGGCTTTCGATGGAATGCTTCTAAGGTGTGTTGACACAAAAGAATCCAAGAAGATTCTCCACGAATCTCATAGTGGAATATGTGGAGGCCACTTTGGTGGTCATGCCACCACTCACAAAATACATCGGATGGGCTATTTCTGGCCCACTCTAGAACACGACGCAGTAGAGTTTGTACGCAGGTGTCATAAATGCCAAGAATTCTCCCACGAGATTCACATGCCGGCACAAGCTCTACAACCAATTGCTACTCCATGGCCGTTTTCTACGTGGGGGCTATATTTGATAAGGAAATTATCTCCCTCATCTATAGATGGCCATAACTTTATAATCACGGCCATCGATTATTTTACCAAATGGGTAGAGGGTATGCCTCTCACCACTGTACTAGTTTTTGTGATCGCCAAGTTCATTTTGAACCAGATCATTTACAAGTATGGTGTCCCACAAACCGTTATCACAGATAATGGGACTTCTTTTAAGAATGACGAGGTTCATGAACTATGCAATAAATTTAAAATAAACCATCATACAGCCTCCCTGTATTACCCTCAAGCCAACGGACAGGCTGAAGCAACAAACAAAACATTGAAATCCATTCTCCTTAAAATGGTGAAAGAAAACAAAAATATTGGCATTTAAAGTTATACCCGGCCTTGTGGGCCCACCGAACCTCAATAAGAACACCAATAGGAGTAACTCCTTTCTCACTGGTATTTGGAGTGGAAGCAGTTCTCCCACTTGAGGTTGAAATACCCAGTCTCCGCATCTCATTACAAGGGATTCTGGATGAAGACACTTATAGAGAAGCATGTCTCTCCCAACTAGAAAGCCTAGATGAAGCTAGGTTAGATGCTAAATAGTGGCACAGAGTCTATGCATGAGACATATATGAAGGTGATCTAGTTCTAAGACTAGACAACCGGATCGATAAAAAGACCGGTGAAGGGAGGAAATTTCGGCCCAAATGGTTGGGCCCATACCGAGTCATGAAGGACTATGGAAATGGTGCATATCTCTTATGCACACTAGAGGGTGAGGAATTTGGTGAAACTATCAATTCCCTACACCTTAAGTGATTCTATGCATAAGTGACCAGCACTATCTATATAATTATATCTACATTGCATCTTCATGTAGTTAGGTTCATTTCGTCCGCTTGTTTCATACAAATCTTGTGATCAAGGAACTTATTCCCAAAGCAATTCATTACAAACTTCTGATGATATTGACATTAGCTTTCAAATCATACTTCTTCATGTTCATAACATCATCACCATTTCAGAATCATTTCATCCATACAAAGCTAGATATGACAAAGTCTTAACGGTAACCATACCAAGGTCTGCATGCTTGTTCTCACTTTTGGTTTCTCCCTAGGATAGGTGTCTTTCCTATGGTCTGTTCTAGAAGCTTCATCATGTCACATCTATCCCGTATGCATATCTCTTTGGAAGTAAGAACATACTAAAATTTTGCTCAAATAAACAAGTCAAATATAGATCAAATAGAAAATTTTATTTTTACACATTTCCTTGCCCTACCAACCTTCAGTGATGAGCTTGCATCTCTTACTAGTGACGTAGGGTTAGGAAAGGATGGGAATGCCCTTACTCACCTGTAACTTGTCCATGGTGATATGCCCATGCTTCTGACTAGTAGCATGGGGTAGGGTATGGGGGGTCCTCTTAACAATAAACGTTGAAGGTAGTCAAGAAACAATTCGAATGAACCTTCAAAATCTTGAGTCAAAATGAATGAATTAGATGTCCAAAATTCAAAGAGAGTTCAAAACCCTAGAAACCAGATTTTGTCAACCATGTGGCCATCTATGGATCTAAGTCTAGATAAACCACAAAGAAAGTAGCATTCTAAACTATGGAGTCACTTGAGTAGAGTAGGTTTGTAGCATCCTAATTTGGTTCCACCAAATCTTTGTCTATCTCTCATCACTACCATTCAACAAATTTCACAACTTGTGCCCTTTCTAGCTCTCGGTGATGAGCCCTCGCATCTTACTAGTTGCGTGGAGATAGGAATGGGGCAAGTTCATCTGCTCATCATACCGGTTTATCATCTCATTTTGTCAAAACAAAAATGAAGTACCAAAAATTTCTTATAGAAACTAAAGTTCAAAATCACGTTGTGTCTACATTATCATACATCAGCATCAAAAATACAAAAAGAAAGAAAACATTTGTATCATTTGTTCTCCATTGCATACATTCTGAAAGGCATATAAAAACAACATTGTAATTTACATATGAAAGCAAATCACAAGAACATTGATACCAAGAGTCTAATCCAAATATATATATATATAGTCAAATTTCTGTATAATGCCATCATGCGCTAAGCATGGTCAAAACACTCAAAGAGCCCAGAAAATACAAATACATCATACAAATGGCCTCTCAACCCCTATGAGATCCCTCTGAAGGTGCACTCCCTCGTCTAGGACTCCGGCTGCACCGGCACTCTGAGTGTACGAAGGGCTCACGGTCTTGAGGAGCAACTACGGCCTCACCATGAGAGTGACTCCTCATCAGGTGCTCTGCTATCCTATACCCTACTAGCTCGGTACGGAGGGAAGTCACCATCCTGGCTACATGCTAGATAGGGGTAAAAATGTCGGTATGCCTACCGGCTGCTGAGGGCTCCCCTGCATCCATGGATAGCTCTGCACGGGTCTTCTCCATAGGGATCATCAGGGTATCAGTGCATACCTGCAAATCAGGTCTCGCCACTCATCAGTAGTCTCTACAAGAAAAGGAGAAAAACCCAATTAGAAATAATCAAGAGATAGAAACAAATATAAAAAAAAGGAGAGATAGCAACTAAGGAAATTCTAACTAGAAACAAACATTAAAAGGAAGGATGATAACTCACTCAAATCTCCGGGCCTCCAAGATGGATCTCTAGGGTTGGCACCTACCATAGATGATGTTACTGACTGGTGTGCTCCTCCTGTGCCTAGGGCCATATAACGCCCTACTACAGACTCATCCTCTCCACCCAAGCCCTGAGAGAGTGACTCCTCTGAAAACCGAAGTCACCCTCTCCACACTCTGCTCTGCCCTCTCTACCTGTAAAATATCTTCGTTGTCCTCCTCTCGCCCAACTCACTAACCTTAGCCTTGGTATCCTCCTCCGTCTCCCCCACCATGAACTCCTCGGACTCAGAGTCTATGTAAATGGGGTCATCGCCGCTGTGTGGCGAGACCAACAAAGAATTTGAACCAAGGGTGTGTCCGAGGAGCACCGGCTCTCCCTCAAGCTCGTACTACCCTCCTAGCTGTAATGGGGACACCAGGAGTAACAACTGTCCAACCCCGGCCTCTAGGACCTCCTCTAGCCTCCCGGACTGATCTATATACCGGTACCACTAGGGGAAGCATACCCACATACGGAAGGCCAAACTGCTAGGGCACTCGACCAAACGGATGTATCTCCACCCTCCCCATCCTGTCAACAAGCTGCCCTGTGGTGGAGAAAGAAATCAAAGTAAGAGCCTCCTCACCCCATAAACCTACCATGGCCTGATAAGGTGTGGCCTCCATGTCATCAGTGGTCAAGGAGGCGACTGGTTGGCGAGGTGCTCGAGAACCGACATGTCTGGCCCATCTCGGCTGCCCTCACAGCTCCATGATCTATCACCTCTAAACCTCTCCCATAAGGGATGATATGCTCATAGACCCAGCTCATAACCAGGGTCGGATGGCTCAATGACTGCCCCTATAAATGGACCACCTGGTACAAATCATGATAGGTGGTCCCAAGAATGTCGGCTCCCCAGGCATAAATCGCCATGCCCCTCAATCTGCGGCAATGATGGCTTAATGAATTAAGGGGATAGGTAGGCTAGGAATAGATCGACCCTCACCCTCTTCTTCGAACCAGTGGAGATAACTACATCTCCCATATATGAGGCCCACTATGTAGTCTGAGCCCATGACCCTGTTGTCTCAAGAGTGAGCCATCTCCCAATAATTCGGACCCCTAAGATACGGTAAATGTCCTCCAAAGTAATGGTCCACTCAACCCAGCACCCACGTAATCAAAAAGTGTTCGATTTACATCCCAATATGAAAATAAGTCACAAAGTATGTACTATGGTGCAACATGTGGGACCCGTGATATGCACAAAGATATACCGCCCTCTCAAGAGTTTCTGCTCATCCTAAGAAAGGGCATGCAATACTACCAAAAGCTAATCACACGCCCTCTCCCAAATCCATTGGATATACTCCTCCTTCGCCTGCATACACCCAAAAACACACAAAATAGAGTAAGTTAGTATCCAAGTGACATTAGAAAAATCATGAAAACATATAAGAATTCTAAAAATGCAAAAATGAATTCAAAAAAGTATTGTTTTTGCATTCTGCTGTAACCGCTACCTTGAGCGGGTGGCGGTTCCATAATGGCAGCCTTATAGGTGGTGGTCTTGTAACCGCCACCCCGATCGAGGAGGCGGTCTCGTAACCACCACTCTGCTCAGGGTGGCAGTCATGTCTCAAAACCCATGTGGGTCATATGCCCTAAAAGTGGCTAAAAACACAAAATAAAAACTGTTTTGACTCAAATAAAGCATACCTAGTAGGCACCCCCTAGTTGACCTATTAAAACTAACATTTTTGAAAATGTTCCCCCATGACAAAGATTTCAGCATTTTAACGTTTTAGGGGCAAAAACAAGAAATTGAGAAAAACTAACATGTGATCTCGTGGGTCATTGTTCCACTCGTGGAGGCATGATCACGATCTCATCCCGAACGTTTTGACTATACTCTCGTCAGAAACCATCACCGTGGGTCCCAGAGCTCAAACATGCACAAATGAATAGGAAAATGGGCCCACTTTTACATATATAGCAACCTGACTTGTTTTGAATGCCCCTTTTCATAGGTTTGGAGTGCCGACGGAGGTAAGTTCTTATCCCCACACAAATGGTACGTCCTCATTTCATAATATTTTAGTGTTTATTTTTCGATCTATTTTGTCTATCTACACTTGAATTCTCTTTTCATTTTGTAGGTGGTGGGAATTTTGGATGGTGTCATTTTGACACACGGACGTATCAGGTATAACTTCTAATTTCCCATTTCGGGACCACCATACTCGACCCACCATTTTACACCTCTTCATGGCTAAAACGCTTCTTCGAGGGGGCAATATGTACGTACCCAAAATTGTAGGGTACTGCACCACCGGAACAACGTTACACGTGCTCCAATGATGATATAGGTCTTCTTGCAAGGTGTTCAAAATGTAGAAAATATCTCCATGCATGTGTTAACATCTTGCATGCTCGCTTACCCCCCTGTGTTCTTTATTTTCTCTTCTCCTCCTTTTCTTTTTGTTTTGGTCTTGATGTGAAACCACCGCCCCGTCTCGGTCGGCGGTCTCGTGACCGCCACCTAGGTAGGGTAGCGGTCTTATAACCACCGCCCGCTCAGGCGGTGGTCCTTCACGCATTTTCTAGAATGCTCTTTTTAACGCGACTCATGTAAATTTTCAACATTTACCATCTTTTTTCACCACCTTTGCTTGTATTTATGATTCTGGTTCCCTAGAATAGTGTTTTGGCATTGTTTATGGTTTAAGAGATCAATTTGGTTTTCACCTTTGGGTAAATGGGATTCTATAAATAGCTGGCTTGTGCTCAAGCAAATGCCCCCTAAATTTGCCTCTGAATTTCTCATTTCAATAGCTTAGCCTTTCAATTTTGCTTAGGATTCATAGTTCCATTTGTTATATGCATCGTTAGTCTTGTTTAGCATTGTTAGAAAGCCACATATTCTTCTTGTGCAAGTGTTGTTATTATTTCATCCAATCGATTGGAGTAGGATAGTTTAATTTTCAGTAGGAAGCCATTAAAGTTACAGGTTCTACTCATCAAATAGGATAGTTTCAGGTTCTAGACATTTTATGTTGCATGACTCGTAATAAATCTCGCTAGGAATTGCATAAGCCAAGCTCTATTTTCTTGCGCTATCCCTCTCCTACTCTCATTTTATTTAGTATTCATCCTAATCTACCATTTTCCCATATCTAATTTTTTTGATGCTAGCATTACACGCTTTTCTAGATCCACGTGAGCATGAAAGAATGAGGAAATCACACTGAGGGGACAAGGCCACACACCATCGGATTCGCCACTATTCTGCAAAATCCAGGTTCAAGCTTTCAAAGTTCTAGTTAAAGCATATCAAGTAGAGTAGCCAATCATTTCATTTTAGTTAATTTTACTTTCGATATTGCCAGGGAAGCTATGGGGATTGATAGTTTCTGAGAAACTATGATTCACTCCTCACTTCTGAGGTAGGATCGAGAGTCTTTCAAATAGATTAGATCAGTTATCTGGTTACTTAGAATAGATTCACAACTGCACAGACAAGTAGCTATACTCATTGCTTTGTTTGTTTTAATTTCATTATTAGTTTAGTTGTCAATTTCTAGATATATTAGATAATTTCTCTTTTAAATTTTGTTTAGTAGTTTATCAAAATATCAGATTTAGGAATATACATAGATATATCTTGCGTAGTCGATTTATTCTATCATTAGTTAGCTTTATATCATTTCCTTTTGCATGACAATCATGGGACCTAGGGAGCCAAGAGAATACGTATTCAAGCCTATCATGCCTCAACCCAATCTTGTCGTAGAAATAACCAATATAGATCAAAATCTTAGAATTTAAGTCTTCAAATACAACAAACTTACAATAGATCAGCTCACGCTTAAGAGGATTAAACATAGAAGATGACCAAGCACACATATTCTCGGTCAAATAAAAAAACTACGAGTTACCCTAGATAAAAATCCACATGACTGTAGAAGGGATTGAAAGATAGCAAACATTCGGTTGTCATCCTTCGGTCCCATAGCTAGACGTAGGATATACTCTCACTGATATAGACACTAGCTTAAGAATTCAGGTTACAAGAACACCTATAAGATACTCTGAAAAGATTACACAACTATTAGTTCTTAATATAGAGGCCGAAAAAGCATACAAATATTGGATACTATGGATTAGGGACTGATTCCACACATGACCATAGTAATTCTACAACAACCACGAATCTACGGTTGTGATTCACAAATCCCACAACCCAATGAGTCCACAGGTCAATCGACATTGACGCTGGTTTATGCACATTAGTATTCAGATCCACTCCACTTCCACCTATTATCATCACACAGTTATCCCTGTTGGATATAGTAGCTAACGAAGCTAAGGATTTCTGGACTAGGCCGAGAGAATCACCCGTAGAATCCACCATATCCATCATCCATCCCATGACCTTGTCTGGAGATATACATGAAACAATCCTAGGTCATTTTCCTCGTATCCCACAACCTATAGATCGGATCATGCCAGAGCTCGATATTGATTGGAGCCTTCATTTGTCATCCTCATTGACCGATCTATCATGCCTGTTCAGGTTAGGAGGGCCTTCTTTGCCTTAGATTTGCAAATTCTATTAGTGCGTGTCAAAGATATAAGATTGCCTAACTAGTTTACCCATATCCCACGTGTAATCCATCCCCACCGGCTATCTCAGCATGACCTCAGGAGGTCAGGTGTTAGGAAGAGTTACTGGTAGATTCCCACGCTCGCCTATCACTTTTCCATCGTACAATATCCATATCCACCAAATAGAACCTTGTCAACACCTCCACATGTTATACCTTTCCTTTAATAAAAATGGTCCTTAGACCAATCATAATGGCCCATCAGGCACCACCGAATCCTCTTTTCAACTACAAGCATAGTAATCCATTTACCCTCAATGCCCAAAATCTTATCCCAGTTACAGCATTAAAAAATATCCCCTATTTCACTAGAGAAAACCACACAACTCCTAATGACCATATCAAAGACATTGCAAATGTATGTGCCATTCATGAGATTAATGAGATGTATGTTCCATTTAGGCTACTTACCTCTTCTCTCAAAGGAAAATCCTTGTAGTGGTTTAGGGTCCTAATAGTTGGGTCGATAAAAAATTTGAATGAGTTGTGTTTAAGACTCCACAACCCGTTTGGAGAAAGGGCTAACAACCTATAGGATTTTGTGGAGCTAGCTACAATCAAGAGGGCTCTGAATGAACAAATGGTTGATTTCAATTTCAGATTTCAGTAGATGTGGGACTAGATTCCAATTCACATAAGGCCAACTATGGAAGGTGTATTCTTATACTTCTTGAAAGCTCAAAATTATAATATCTTTGTAATGATCCAGTCTATTGGAGGGATAACCCTACAAAGAGCTTATGCCATTTCTATTAGGGAAAAGAATTGCTTGATCCAAGCCAGTACACTTTCTCCAGGGCCACCTATGCCTCTCTACCCAAAAATGGGAAACCCCACTACTAGTCAAGCACCTGAATTAAATCCCATTCCAACTCCTAGAAATCAAAGTTCCTATTAGGCCTCCACTTCTTTCAACACTTCAATTGAATTCCAAGAGCTCAAGAAATAATTGCAAGAAGTAATCAAGGGGCATCAAAATTTTGGGAATGATTTGGTGATGATCAAGAGGTAGAAATCTAAAAAATTTAGGTCATATCATCCTCAATCCCAACCAAACAGGACCTCCATATAAGCCAAATAAACTCCTAGCTCAAGCTGCAAGTCAAAATAAAAATCAAGGACAATCTCCAACTGACTAGGCCATTTCAACCATACAATTGAAATACGACTTCAACATTCAGGGGCCTTGGTTTTGGTACAAAATAAAATTGCACAATAGTATGAATGGTGTTTCCTTGTGGAAAACCCCATAATTAAATAACCTACTTCAATGGTTTTTAAATCAGAATTTGATGGTGCAAAATGTTTGTGTGTCTCAAGAGGTCAGGTGAAGAATAAAATCAATAGCAAGAAAGTCCACATGAGACACCCCAAACTAAAACCACACTTTCAATTCACAAATAGAATACTTTTTTGAGTTAATCAACCTCCTTTCCAAGGTGTGTCGGCGAACCCAAGGTCTTAAAATGTAATATAAATGAGGGGCAATCATCAAAAACAAGTGCTTCTCGGCCCCTTATCATGCCTCGGGAGCTAGTAATGCAAGGGAAGC
The DNA here is from genome assembly GCA_018340775.1 of Taxus wallichiana var. yunnanensis. NCBI lineage: Eukaryota > Viridiplantae > Streptophyta > Pinopsida > Cupressales > Taxaceae > Taxus > Taxus wallichiana. The sequence goes on along the minus strand of CM031235.1, from coordinate 84,665,457 downwards.
CCTAAATTTACTAAATCAGCCCAAGGCACAGTTATAGAAACCCATATACCAAATCAAGTGCCGAGAAAACAACACTAGTTGATAAGTGGTTAAAAATGATTAACAAATCATAAATTTCTTGCATGAGGAAGATGAAATCTCTTCAAGGAATCAGGATAAAGTACAGAAAAAATATGGGGATCAAGTGGTTCAACTAAGGACAAATAAATGAGTAAAAGGCTTAGTAACTCTAGAGTCAATATTCAATCCTAATGACCATTTTTGAAAAGACAGAAAATATTCAGGTCAAAGGGGAAGATTCATATCCCATTTCAATTAGAGAGGGTAAAGTACACCAAATTGGAAAAATAAGTACCTATCAAGAAAAGTATGATTTCATATGTATCTTTGCCAAGAATTCTTATGTCTTTTTTTGGATCTACGAGGACTTAAGAGGATTTAATCCAAAGTTAGCACAACACACTATTGAACTAGATCCGTTGAGCCAACCCTATTAGATAGAAACAAATGCTAGTCAACCCTCATATTGAGCCTCTCATGAAGAAGGAACTGAACAATATCATTGAGGAAAGCATTTTTTTCCAATAAAGCACTCTTTATGGGTGGCTAATCTAGTTCCGGTCAGGAAAATAAATGGAGAAATCAGGTTGTGCGTGGACTTTGGAGACTTGAACATGGCTTCTCGAAAATACTTTTATCCACTTCCTTATATAGAAAAAATATTGTTGGTAGTAGCTGGTTCGAATGGTTCTCTCTCTTAGATGGATACTTGGGATATAACCAAATAATGATGAAAGAGGAAAACCAATACAAAATGGCTTTCACCACAAAATGGGGCACTTATGCCTATAGGAAAATGCCTTTTAGGTTTTCAAATTTTGGGGATACATTCTAGAGGGAAATGGACATGGTGTTCAAGGGGCTGAAAAATAAGATAGTCCTTATGTACTTAGATAACATTACTGTATTCTCTAATAATGTAACAAGTCACCTCTTTCACCTCAAGTAAGTGTTCCAAAGATGCAAGAGATTTGGAGTGTCTCTAAATCCAAAAATTGTATGTTCTTGGCTCACGAAGTAAATCTCATAGGCCACATGGTGCCTAAGAGGGTTGACAATTGATCGAAAAGGGTAGAATTTATCCGTTCTCTACCATTTCCAAGTCATAGGAAGGATCTCTAAATAATTTTACTGAGAGAATCAATTTTATCCGAAGGTTTGTTCCTAATTTCACCGCTCTTGTTAAGCCACTAACCATGATGTTGAAGAAGAGTATGGCATTTGAGTGGATAGCAGAGGGAAAGGAGATTTTTTAAGCTGTCGAAGCATGCCATATCTCAAGCTCCAACTGTCATCAACCTTGAATTTTTAAAGGAATTCATTAATTATGCCTTTAGAGGCCCACACACAATCTCTGCCATTTTGGTGTAGCTAAACAAGGAAGCATCGAGAACAGCCCATTGATTTATTCATTAGAGATTGGAGGAATATGAAGTGAGGTATTCTTTTATTGAAAATAATTTCCTTATTTTTATCGAAGTTTAAAGAAGTTCAAGAACTTAGTTTCAAACCAAAAAAAAAAACAGCTATTGGTGTCCCACTCCGAAGTCAAGTATTTTCTCCTAAATAAGGATTTGAATGAGAAAAGAGTAGGTTGGATAACCCAAGTGGAGTATGAAATAGAAATAAAGGTCACTAAATTATTCCATGGAAAATGATTGTGTCAAGAGCTAGCTTCCAGTCAACATGTTAAGATAAGTGATGAAAAAGAGGTTGTTTTGGTGTTCCAGGATAATCAAGAACAAGCAAATGATGGTGTACCTACCTCCTGTTTGACCTAGGTTATGATGAATTTCCTACAAATGGTTCTATACCCTCTACGATTAAGAAAACAGAAAATATTTTATTTTAGACTCTAAGGCATTTTGTATGTCTTTATTGATGGTGTTTTGTTGAAGAAGGATGTGAATGGAGTTTTATTGAGGTGCATTGGAACAAATCAGATTAGGAAGATGTTACATGAGTTTCATGAAGGAGAAGTTAGAGGTCATTTTGTTCCTTGAGTAACAGCCCTCAAGATTATGAAAGTTAGTTATTATTGGTGACATTATTCGGTGGATCATGCATGGATCGGGAAGTACAAAAATGTGAATTCTTCACTTGCAAGGAGAAGCTAACAGACTACCACTTCATCCAATCTTAGTTGACCAACCATTTATACAGTGGGGACTAGATTTCATTAGATTAATCAATCCAAATTTAAGCCAAGGCCATAATTTGATCCTGGCAGCAATAGATTATTTCACCAAGTAGACTGAAGAAGTGGCACTCAAAGAGGAAAATGAGTCTAACATAGTAGATTTTTACAAGGAAATAGTAGCCAAATTTGGTTTGGTGTCCCACCACTATCATATCCAACAATTCTATATCTTTCCTTGGTACCAAGATTACTGAATGGGATGTTAGGAATGAGATATACTTGAGCACCTCATCTAACTATTACCCCTAGGGTAATGGGAAAGAAGGGTCTACAAATAAAAAACTTATTGAGAATCATCGAAGGACCTTGGATGAAAATCAAAAGACGTGGCATACCAATATCAATTCAACCTTGTGGGATGATATAAGCTATTCTACGGAAGACAGGCAAGGCTGCCTATATCACTTGAGTTTTGGCATTGGAACTCCTAAAGCAGTGGAGTTGTCGAGTTTGATCCTATCAAGATAGGTATGTAGAACTCACTGAATTGGAGGAAATGAGACAATATGTAATACAAACCATGGAAAAATAGCGGGGCTTGATCAATAGGTCATTTGACAAGAGAGCTAAATCAAGGACCTTTCGGAAGGAGACTTGATTTTGAAATGGGATACAAACCGGCTAAGCCAAGAAAGCATTCCAAGTTTGATGTCATATGGAGTAGCCCTACATGGTCACAGGATTAAAAATTAAGAATTATTTCTAGCTATCCAAGTTGGATGAAGAAGAACTTCCAATTCCAGTCAATGGAATCTATATGAAGCATTTTTACTAAAAGGAAGAATTCTCACCCTTGTACATATTATTTTAAATTCCTCTAAGTGCTTGTACACATTATCTTGTTGTTAGAATAGGTTTTATTACTCCTAGTTGATCTCATTGTATAGTTTAGTATGCCTCATAGAAATAATACCATGGTGAGAATCTCAAAGATACAGGGAAGATTTATGTTATCGTGCAAATGTGCAATAGGGAAATTGGAAGTTTCCAAGCACAAAAACTATATCTCTGTGCCAAAATTTTCATTTTTTATTATTCTTAGGCACCCCAAGTCAAATTCATCAGTCTGGTCATCCCCTATTTGATTTCAAATTGGCCCCCTAGGTTATTTAGGAAATTATATTCATTCCCCTAAGTGATTTTAGGAGTTACGAAATAATGTTATCTTCCTGGCAGATATTAGGAAGGGCATGTCACACGACCTTCCCAAGAGTGTAACAGAAGGTCCAATTCAATATGGAGGTGAATTGAATACCTTATAAAATCATGGAAATTATTTTGGAAGGTTTGGGAAGTTTTGAAATACTTGAGCGATTCGAGTAAAAACAAGGTTCATAAGCTTAGGCAAGACACGTGTCTAAAATAGATGTTGGGCTTGAAGAAGATTCTCGGGAGCTTTTTTTGGATTCAAAAGTAAAACAAAACATTTCTAGAAATATGATTCTAAGAACCACATGGTGGTGAAATCATATTTTTAACAACACCTTGGCACATAGGATTTGCAAGCAATTTTTATCGGAACGAGTGGAGTCTGAAATCACAAATCCCATTTTTAGGGATCATATGGTTACATCAAGACATAATACCCCACCATTAGATTTAAAATTCCATTTCCATTTAGGATCATATAAAATTTCACCACTAAATTCCATCAGGAGCTCAAGTTATCATTGTTCCAAGTTGCCCTCTCAAAGGCAGTTCAGGAGTAAGTCAAATTTTGAGAGGAAAAGTGTCAGAACCAAGAGACTGACGGGATTTCATGTCCACGAAGTCCCTGAAGTTAGGTACACCAATCTTGGAAAAATGTTCCTAGCCCCCATGTGACCTCTAGGACCATCATGTGACCTTGAAACTTTACAGTTCAACCCTCAGGTGCTTACGTAGCTTCAATCCCCAACCGTTGGATAAAATGCCACATGTCAGGCTAAGGCACGCTGTGTAAAATGATTTCCCTCACGTGCCTTTGAGGTGAGGGACATCAAGCCTTGAAAAATACACCCATCTCCTCTGGGAGACCTCTGGTCACCCATATGACTAGTTTCCACCCTCGGGTGCTTGCTAAACCTTTTGTTCAAATCCCATGTCATCGAGAAAAGTGCCATGTGTCGTCACCTGAGTGCCATGAAAATTTGTGCCCCTCACGTAACTTTGAGGTGAGGGACTTTAGTGACATAAAAATCCACCCAACCCCTCCATGTGCATTTTTTGAAAATTTTAAATCCGGCACTTAGTCATTATTTCCCCCCATTCCTTCTGCACAACTTCATACCTTGTCATGGCTCTGTTCATGATTGTCAAGACACTGGTCCACCATCATTTCTCTGAAACAGCTCCACCATGGCCAAAAAAAACCATCAAATCCATGAAAATACATAGGTCTCAGGGAAATATTGATCAAAAGTGTTGAAGAAACAAAGAATGAGGAGAAAATGAAGATTTTTTGCCAGATAACCATGAAGTCACCCAATCAAAAATATTCATATCTTGCAAGATACAAGTTGGATTGAGGTTCCATCTTTTACAGAATTCCAAATTTTTCAAGATGATCAAGATGCAACAAACGGGAGGTCAAATGGTGCCCTTAAACATTTTTTCCAACAAAATCCTCATTTCATGCACCAGCTCACATTTATTGGAGTTTTCAACTATCTGATGGTCCGATCAAGCTAAAAACTTGCACATGAGATCTAAATAAAAAACCTATCACAATGGATTTTTTTCATCACAAATGGAGACAAAAACTAGACCTACAAATTTCAAGCTCCATTAATGACCACCATGGGAGATCCATACTGCCACTACTAGGTGGAAATTTCAAAATTTATGTCCCGACATTTTAGTGCGAAATAATATGTGAAATTTGGAGGGTATGATCGTAACAACAAGATGAGTCCAAAAATTATGTTCCATTGAAAATGGAGCACTAGAAACACACTTTCTAAAAATAGTTAGTTTTCCTATATAGAATTGTTATGTTTGGAAAGTCATCATCGAAAGTAGCTGAGACAAAGGTAGCGGGCATTAAAGATCATGAGGGAACCAAAATGAGTGTTCAGAGTAGAAAATAGTGGAAATGACCACTTACTAAAAATAGTAAGTCCCTTATATGGGTGCTTACTAAAAACAATAAGTCACCCCAAGAAGTGGTCAAAGCAAAGGCAATGTGTGTAGGATTTAATGAATATTTTAATCACATCAAGATGATCGAGAAGAGGAAAAAATCACCTCTCACTAAAAATAGTAAGCCTTCCATCTGGACACTTACTATTAATAGCAGGTTATTCTCAAAGGGAAAGTTTAGCACAATGAGACATAGAGGGGTTATCATCTTAGGGAATCGCACAATGTTTTTCGACACTCACTACATAGTTCAGGTCATAGGTATATCATACCCTGGGTAGGAGTTTTGGTCATCAATAGAACAGTTCACTCAACTTTGCAAGCGTTCATGAGATAATTTGAAATATTTTCTCTGTATGCAAAGAGTTTGAAGATTCATAGTTTCATCGTATTTGATCTTTCCATCAACGAGGATCATCAAAATTCATCAGGAATGACATCTCCTCTTCTTCTTCCCTCTCTCTTTCTCTCTCCTCTTCCCCCAAACTTTCTCTCTCTTCTCAAATGTTTTAATTTTGTGTTGGGGTTGCACTTTTTCATATGTATTAATGTTCATAATGTAATAAGTCACCTTTACGTTATAAAAAGGGACTTAAAAGTTTCCTAAGAAGTTGAAAATTTTTAAGTTGTGTAAGGACATATGAAAATGCATTGGGGGGTAGATGAAGAGTCATATCTCACTCTATAAACTATAAATCCATTCCCATTTCAAAGGGTTCATGATTGATCTTGTAAACTCAAGAGTGCATTGTACCTAGAGAAAGCAAAGGAGGTAGCCATTTTCTTCCTTTCCCCCACTCTCTATTTTTCCTCCATTCTCATACTATGTATAACTTGGTTTAAGAAATCAATACAAGGAGTTTCAATCCTTTTTTGACTAAGGGTTTATTGATACTTTGTAATCATAAATTCTATTTGGTCTTGTTTCTTTACACTTAGAGTTGTTTCCTCCAAATTTTAATGCATGTGATAAAACTTCTAATTGATGTATGCAGAATTTAATTTTCTACCTACAACATTAGTTGTCCTATCTAATTTCTCACTCCCCTTTCCCTCTCTACAAACAAATTCCTCTCTTGCAGGTATCTACAAGCTTTTCCACAGGGTCATTGGAGTGCCCCTGTTAGATCCTCGGTCAAAAGGCAACCATAGAAAATCCACATTTTCTTGCGCATGCATATAAGAAAGTTGTACCGCTTATGTAGAGTGACATAGATTCTCGAGTGTTGGCAAGAAAAAGTTTATCCACCTCACAAATTTTCTCACGAATTTGCTTTTTGGCACCCACCATGGGGTAGATTTAGCAGCATCTCTACCCAAAATATGACCACAAGGTCCAAATATTCAAAAATTAAATTAAAAATAAAATATTGAAAAAATAAAAAGAGAGTTCATGGAAATCCATTTCTAAAAGACACACTTCTAATTTATGCACATGTTCTTTTCACATTCCACAATGTCTTTTCATATTCCCATTGCAAAAAAATTTAGTGCTGGAATTAGAAAAGGATTTACTAAAGAAAGAGCTGAAAAAGAATAAGAAGAAAAATGGCGAGATGAAGATGAATTACCTCAACCCATTGTTCCATGGGGAAGGAATACAAGCCCGATTTCTCTTGAACCACCTCTCCATGATCTACCAAAAAAATTTCATAAGAACTTACCAAATTTCAAAGGTGACAAAACACAACATCTTCAAGAACACATCATTGCTTTCATGACATCATGTGGAATTCTTGGTGTCCAATATGAATACGTTTCTGTCATTGATTGTCAGAGTCCCTCCAAGAAAAACTAGTACAATGGTTTTACCTCCTACCTATCCAGATCCATCACAGTTGGAATGACAAAGAAGGATTCCTTCAAGAGAGATCTAATTCAATTAAAGACTGTCATGACCTCCTGGTGTAGTTTGCTCAAATGAAGAAAGGAGAAAATGAAACCATGAGATACTTTTTGGATCATTTCAAATGGTTTCTTCATAGGATACTTGAAGAGGATACGCCATCTCAAAACAATGTCAAGAGATTCTTCATCAATGCTCAATCATCAAAACTAGGATTTTAGCTATGAAGATCCCAACCAAGGAACATTATTGAAGTACGAATATTACGCCACCGAACTTGATGAAAATATCATCCTATCTAGAAAGATCAAGAATCCCTCAAAGGGTAGAGCTCAACATCCCAAAGATGAGAGAACCAATCCATCGCTACAAAAGTTATAAAATGAAATGGAATCTTTGAAGAGGGGATTATTTGAATAAGTATCTTCTCATAGAAAAACACAAATCAAATTTCAGGAGCACCCCAAAGAATCACCTTAGAGGACCCACCCATGAGCGTAAATTACAGATTTCAAGAAAGTGAAGGTGGCAACTTAATAGAGATCAATGAACTTGACAACGATAGACATCAGATTTTGTGAGTATTCCAAAGGTGATGAAGAAGACAAAGAAGATGCACCCAATTTCTCATGTGTGGTATTCACTCATTCTTAGTCCAAGAAAAGAGCATCTCCCTCCACTATTATAAAATAAAATAAGGTTGATGATCCTCCTATGGTGACTCCACAAAATAAAATAATCAGTCAAGGATCCCCACTTCCATCTTCCATGAAGTCTACATTGTTGGATCCTGATCCCGTAGCAAGTAAGAAGGCTCCCACAATCCCAAGTAAGTCTTCGATGTCTCTTCCAAGTCTAAATCTAAATCTGATCCTGTAAAATCTAGTACTTTGAAAGATCCTAGTGTACCTTTCAAAATACCCTCCATTCCCCAAAAATCAAATCCTACTCCAAAGCCTATCTAGACTTCAAAATCAATCCCTTCACTCCCCTTTTCCACAACCACTCCCTTTGACTTCATATAATATGCAAACAAATACAAATTGAATATTACCAAAACCAAACATTTGTGGACTCATCCTGAACAATTTGAGAGGTTTGTCTCGATATATCATGAGTGGTATTCTAACACCCAATGTTATAAATTATAGTTCCAAAAGTGTGTTTCCAAACCCACCTACACCTCCATCATAGAACATGTTTTCTTTGTGTGCATCAGAAACTGATAAGGTTGAACATTTTTATGTCTCCCTTCTTATTGGAGAATATGTATTAAACAATTACATAATAGATTCGGGTGCCTCAGATAATTTCATGCCCGTGAAGGTTGAAAAATCTCTCAAACTTACCATGGATCCACCCGATGGATCTTGTTACTTGGTTGAGTCAAAATAATTCCCACTTGTAGGGAAGATCAAAGATGCACATGTGAATCTTGCCAGATTTCAAGACAAGAAAGTTTTTGCGATGATTTTGGTAGTAGATGTCCCACCTCATTCAAAATGTTTCTAAGTAGAAGTTTCTACCTTTGGGAGGAAATTCAAATGAATTGGTCATCTCGTAACCATACCAGTGAAGGGATACATATAGAAATTTCTTCCCAAGAAGAAGATGAGGTACACGGTACTAAAGTCTAGAATCTTACAAGCTAACATCTTATATCAAGGTAGCAGGCAAGTGAATCACTTTGTGGCAACTAAGGAGGAAGAGGATATCCCCATCTTTATAGGTCCATACATGTCTTCCCGTGAGAGATTTGTAATTTGAAGAAGTATTGAGGATATTCGAGTTACAATAGGGTAGCCCCGAATTTATGGATGATGCAAACCTTGAGGAAGAGGAGATGGTTCTTGATGATTTTCAAGAAGAAAATAAGCTTATATGCTTATCCAAGATGAGGAGTTATTCTCATTCCCATTTGGGGATGAAGATTATCTCATTCATGTCATTTATGGAGAGACAAAATAAATTTATAATGAGCCCGTGAAAGTTAGGGAAGAACCATATGTGTAAGAACTGCTAAGAGCCACGAAAAAACGAAAGACCATGATATCGGTGTTGACATTTTAATGCAAGCCATGAATTTGGAAGAGAAGTGTGAAGCTGACTTTAAAACCTCAACCAAAGGTGTGAAGATGGGATATGTTGGAATAAATCTAGATGAGATATATGATGTCCCTCTTGAGCCAATGGTGGGTGTATACAATGATGAAATTAAGGTATTTCCTTTCTTATTTGAAGGGTAAAAATATTTCCATGATGAAAAAATTAAAGTAATAAGTTTTTAGGCCTTTGAAGTTGAAGATCCTTTGGACTAAGGAATGATAAAATGAAGTGATTCCCAAAATTATATGGTAACCCCTCTAGATAGTTTCCTTGATCTCGTAAAATAAATATTCTTCAAAGTTGTACAAAGAGGAGCTGTAGGAAATGACGAAGCATAACTCTAAGCAAGAAATCTTGGATGTAGTAGAATTTTCGAAGACCTCGAGCTGATCCTGGATCTCTTCACTCGTGCCGTGGACATACAAGACAATTATGAGGTCACTTATAATCCTTTCATTAGTAATCAAGAACCTCATAATGGAGTAAAAGAAAAGGATAATTCTCCGAGGTTTCTCATGGAAAAGAGGTCAATGAGCATAGACACAGGGAAAGAAAAGAATCTATAATGTTCAAGTAACTTAAATGAAAATCATCCACAAGGCGGTGATGAGATGCTCAATGGAGAATCAACTATATGTATAAACATGGAATGCAATTGACACTATGAAACCAATTTCAAAAAGTATGAAGGCGGTGGAATTTTAAAGCAAGAACCTGAGCATCAAGAAGCTCACATGGACTCAATCCTACCAAGTACATAGATAATTTTGAAATCACCTAGATTTCATAAGTAGGTGAGGAGGGGAGGATACTTTATGCAACCCATCAACGGCTTCGTAGGATATCATCATTTGGTGTTGCCTCTTTAGGGGTGAATTTTGAGAAATGAAAAGTGCTTCAGTGAAAGTGGGTTGTTCCCTACCTTGTACCATAGGTGATTGCTAGGTTTGTTTCCCTTTTTGTTGCGTGTGTTTCCCTTCTTGTTGTGTGTTTCATTTCATTTTCATGTGCGTGTGCATTTCCTTATTTTCTCTTTCTCTCTTGTTATAAGTTGTAGGTGACTCCACAAAGCCAAATGGATAGGGAATTGGTCAATATGTTGTAAGTTTAGATTCTAGGATTTCTCACGCCATGTCTTCACTACGCTCATTCCACACCATGTCCCCAAGCTAGAGCCAGCTATTGTCATGAAAATGTGTAACAGGGAAATTGGAAGTTTCCAAGCACAAAAACTATACCCCTGTGCCGAAATTTTCATGTTTTATCATTCTTAGGCACCCCAGGTAAAATTCATTAGTCTAATCACTCCCTATTTGATGTTAAATTGGTCCCTTATGTGATTCAATAAAGTCTATTCATTCCCCCTAGGTGATTTTAGGGAGTTCTGAAAAGATGCTATCTTCTAGCAATATTGGGAAGGGCTATCATTGACCTTCCTATGACTGGATCATCCCTCCTTGAGTAGAACAGAATGTCCAAATTAAACATGGAGGTGAATTGAATACCTTATAAAATCATGGAATTTATTTTGGAAGGTTTTGTGAATTTTTGAAATACTTGGAGCAGTCTAAGTAAAAACCAGATTCACAAGCCTATGCGACAAAGGCCTAAAATAGTTGTATGGCTTCAAAAGAAAATTCCATGAGCTCCGGATGGAGTTATAAGTAAAAAAAATATCAACGAAAAGATAATTCCAATACCTGCATTATGGTGAAATCATATTTTTCACAACACCTTTGAGCATAGTATCTTCAGCATCTTTTCTTAGGCACGAGTGGAGTCGCAAATCAAAAATACTATTTTTAGGATTTATATGGTTGAATAAAGACATGAAACCACCTCCATTGGCTTTAAAATTATAGTTCTAGTTAGGATCATATAAAATTTCACCAATAAAATCCATGGGGATCTCAATTTATCATTGTTCCAAGTTTCCCTCTCAAAGGCGAGTTCAGAGTTAGTCAAATTTTGAGAGGATAGGTGTTAGCACCAAAAGCCTAGTGGGATTTCATTTTCCCAACTTCCCTAAGGTCAGGTACACTAACCTTTTAAAAATTCTCCCATCCCCCATGTGACATCTAGGACCCTCATGTGACCTTTAGACTTGACAGCTTCAGCCCCTGGTGTTTATTGAGCTTCAATCGCCTCTTTGTTGGATCAAGTGCCACGTGTCAAGCTAAGAAAACTATGAAAACTTATTTCCCTCATATAACTTTGAGGTAGGGGATATAAATCCTTTAAAAATGCACCCATCCCCTATGGGACACCTCTCGTGATGTAGCCTAGAATTTGTAAGATAACACCTAGTCGTGGCTTTGGCACATCACTCGACCCTAGGCGAGCGCTCACCCAAAGCATGCAAAGGTACCAGGTCCCTCTTTAGGGTTGTTGTAATAGGATGACACATAATGAAGAAATAACCATAAAGACTCATGACTAATCCATCATTCTACAGCGCATGCTACCCATAGATCTATGAAAGAACGAGCTTAAATAGTAATCATGATTAAATACTAACATGCACTACTCAATTACATAGAATGAAACTTAGATTCAGCCAATATCCTCCATCTATTAATAAGTATAGAAGCTCCTTACAATACTGTCAATTCATCTTAAGGTGCATATGAATCTGATACACATATTTAGAATCATACATACATGTCTATATCCCTCTGATACATCATACAGATCTCTCTTTTACTATGCACCTAACCATCATATATATAGGGTGGGGACTTTCCCTTCACCGCTTAACTACTCTAGAAATAGGTCACATGCTATTAATATCCACACACCGTTTAAAATTATAGCCACACATGCAAGTGTGCTATCTATATCCCTCTTACAGATAACTAAAGTGTTCATTCCATTCTTAGCTTGCCTCCATGCATAGACATTTGAACTACTCTTCTAGATATAGACAATGCTTGGTGTACACTTCTCTGCATCGTTGATGTGTTCCGCACGCCATCTTCCAAAAATAGATCCTCATGCCCAAAATCAGCTAAGTCTTGAAATTTGAACCTAACTTTTGTGCCAAGTCCTTCTTATCCTTCCGCGCCTTCAATCTTGGCCTTCTACCCGACATGGAATCCTTGTGTGATTTTTGCCAAGTATTCTTTGATCAACATTACCCAACACTAATCTCATTGTCATCCCAACAATGGTCATCTCCAAATTTTGAATGAAAGAATATGAATGAAAGGATAAGAATGAAGAATGTTGACAAATCAAGAATTTATATGAGGTTATTCAAGCAACCTCCTCAATATCGATTATTATAGTATCGCTCTTGATACTCTTCCTTTATTGTAGCCTCCAAATCCTTCCATTTTGTGAGTACTTGTTCTCGCTTTCTCTAGGATGTCCACAACTATGGACTCCAACTCATCCCATGAAATTTCCCCTTTCTTGTTCTATAGAACTAACACAACACTGGGCATGGATGTCATCCTTCCTTCCAAAAGGTCCATCTTCTGTGTAATCAGTTTTCCAAGCTCTTCTAGCTGAGTTTTGTGCAGCTCTTGTCTTTGTTGCTGGGCCTCGCACTTTTTCTTAACCATTGCCAGCCTCTCTGTGCCTCATGACCTTCTCGGACCTCATTCGTCTCTTCCAAGGTCTTAATGTTGATGAGCACCTCTGGCACTGTGCATATATTCAAAGCTTCATCCACTTTCTTCAAGACTTCTTGTAATGCTTGCAAAAGCCCTTCATATGATGTGATTTTCCTCATCACTGATTTTTTTCCCATTTGGAATCCTTCTCTGATTGTTCTCGGCACTTGCATACACATAGTCTCATCTTCTAGAACCAAGTTCAGCAACTTCCCCACATAGTGTATCGCTGAAGGAAATGTTTGTGGTACCTTGGGCTCCAAGTGTGGCCTAGCTCGACGATTACATTTTCCCCATCTCCTCTGTGACGCTTACAAATACTTCATTCTTATTCTATGTGAATTCTCTTTCCTGTGTTATGCGTGCTATCTCCAACATCCTTTGTCTTCAGCTCTTCATGTAGCACCTTGATTGTGGTAGATTTATCCATGTTCCTTCTAGCCACCTCTCGCTAAAACTTTCACTAGCGCATTACTAACCTACTCATCTGACATGACAGTAGGCTTTACTGTCATGTGCCTAGCACCGGGTTCCTTCTTTTATTGCCTTGAAACACATGAATCTTTGCATACATCAAAATCAGGCTCATCCATGTGGGTGTGCATCAACCAGGATAGTTTCTTTCATGTTTGCACGGTTGCCATATCTTCATCCATCAACTCCCAGCCAAATAGATCCTTCATACTATTGTGCTCTAGAAGTGGGTGCGGAAAATCTTTCATGTGTCCTCTGCATACCCCATGGCTAGTGGAATGTTCTCTCCACTCACCCTTCTAGACCTCTACTACTTAGGAACTCTAGCTTCCAAATTTGGAGCTTGTATCTCCATGTCCTATGTTTCTCCTACATTTGTTTCCTCTGGTCTTTTCTCCTCTTCATCCTTCTCCTTTGTTGCCTCACCATTTTCTTCTATGTGCTCTGGGGGTGTAGGGGATGTAGGTGCACTCTCCTCAAACTCTTCTACCTCCTCACTCAACTTCAGCTTCCTCCTTGGCACAGTTGCTTCCTTCTACAGGGAGATTCGGGGTGATCTACGCACAGAGGTTGGGGTAATACCTTGGGTCCTTGTTCTCCTAAATACCCTTTTAAACATGTGCTCCCCTTGGACCACATTCAATTCCTCTTCCTCCCCCTCTTGTGGTTGAGGTGGTGTAATGGTGCACTCAGCTTCTCTTTGACTTGTAGGATGTTTCCTACCCCTATGCTCCAAGCCGCCACTATCTTTGTGCTCTTCCTCCTCATCCTACACTTCAATTTTCTCTGAGGGCTTAGGTGTTGGGATATTCTCCATTGTGTGCTTCCCTTTTGGTGGTGCTGGAAGTGTGAACTCACCTTCCACATATTTTTTGTTCTCCATCTTTAGCTTCAACTGGAGATACACCAGCGCTACCCCCAAATCTGCTACAACCAAGCTTATTGGCTTGATGTTTAGCACTTCAGAAATTATTCTCTCTGTGTAGGTTCTCCCACTAGGTTATACATACTTCTTCCGTAGTGTATGGTAATCACAAGTATACCTTATAGTGAAGGTATAAGGTAAATTTAACCAAGGGCTCCAAGCTCCATCCTTCATTAGAAAGTACGCGATGTAGAAATGCTGGTATACAGAAAACTGAACTTGTTTTCCTACCACTGCTGGTAGGTCCTTTGGTATGTGCCATTCTTCTCCAAATGCTGCATGGAGCCTATCATACCACTTCTCTACCTTTTGTTTCACCTCATCTATCATAGTCCCCTTGCATAGATATTTGCTGAATCTTTCAGCTAGGGACTTGTTTTCCATGGGGTATTCCCATATTTTCTCCTTTGGTCCATCTGGTACTCTAATTTCCATGAAGACCAATGATAGGAGAACAGCCCCAAAGATTACCTTCCCTCTTATGCGCGCTTCCTTGACTATTTTTTCTGTAATATAGCTGGAAATGTTATATATTGTCCCTTTCGACATCTTTCATGCCACATGCAACCACATGGTGTTTACCTGCGACCACCACTCCTGATCATTTAACTTGGTAACCAAGTGTGTTGCATAGCTTGTACAACTAGACAATTCTTAAATTTTTTGATGTCCATTCCATGTGGACCCTTTAGGTATCCCAAATCCTGTTTGGTCTTCAAAATCGTGGCTTTTTCTGTGAGGTCACTTTTTATATCTTCTCCTGTGGCCTTCAAACCTGTCACTGATGAAACAAGTGCAAAAAAAATTCTAACTCTGTATCCTACAAAGTAGAAGCAGTCTTCATGAACCCTGCTCATGAGCCACTAGTATAAGGGCTCATATTTCCCAAGTATGACAGATTGTATAACTGATATACCTCAATTTTCTTTAAGAGCTTTTCACCTACATCATCATATACTGGCATGTCATCTGTCATGCATTTGTTGTTCTAACCATGAGTAAGGAGTTGAGATCCTTTTTGTTCTTTGACGTCCTATGATTATATTCACTCACCTTACTTTTTCTAATGGGTGAATCCCATTCTTGGCCAACAATAACCCCTTCTGGGTATTGCATCTCCAAAAATGACTTTTGGGTGCAATCTCTTCCTCCTCAATGACCACCTTCTTCTTTTCTTTTGACTTCTGCAGATGCCTTCTTTGGTGCCATTTTTACCTTGCCAATGTCTCCTCTTCACTCCTACAACTATGTGAATCAAACCCTAGCTCGATCCAACTCTGCCCTAGGTGGAAACCTTGTAACCTAACTCTTCTCTATCTCCTTTCTTTTCTCAAACCCTTCACCACCAGGGACGTAAGCTTCTTAAAGCACAGATCTGGTTGTCACACTTGATTTCACACCCTTCACACCTTAATTTGATCACTCGGCTCTTCACACTTGGCTCTTCTCTCAAATATTCTTAGTTGCAATGGTAAAAATGAATCCACATCCCTTATATAAATTTTTCAAATTTTGATGCATTTATTGCTCCTCACCTACCAAATATCCCTTCATTCATTGACCAAATCTGTTCGTTCTGCATGGTACATCTCCACACCTATCTATAACCTTCTAGCATGCCTTCCTACCTTCTAGTCACAGACTTCTCTTCAGCGCGTGATCCTATGCTTGAGTACCTCATCACTGCACCTTCTCCTGGTAGCTATCATGGCCTCCGCTTACCTCATGTTATACTATTCCTTCATCCATCTTCATCCTTGGTCACCTTTTGAGAAGCAATCCCCTTTAAAGCACACCTGTAGTAGCTTATTTCTTTCACCTTTCAAGTCCCTCG
Source organism: Taxus wallichiana var. yunnanensis (assembly GCA_018340775.1). Taxonomy (NCBI): domain Eukaryota; kingdom Viridiplantae; phylum Streptophyta; class Pinopsida; order Cupressales; family Taxaceae; genus Taxus; species Taxus wallichiana. The sequence goes on along the minus strand of CM031235.1, from coordinate 84,649,275 downwards.
GTCCTCTGCGCATAAACATTCTTCATATAGTAATTAGCTTCATACACACAAGTACGCTTATTACACAAACAACAACTAAATTGACAAATCATAGCGATAATAACAGATATACATTAAATAAATACCAAATTGAAAACCTAGACTAAATGGTAACACTACCTTATTACAAACACCAAGAAGACTTACTTATAGTAGGGCTTCAACCTACTCCCGTTAAAGTAACCAGGTAGACATGTTCTATCAAGTGAATTTAATTGTCATGCACCTGAGTCAAGTATAGAGGTTATAACATACGGCCCCAACCAATGTACTTTGAGCTTGCCTGGATGGCGTAAGAAATTTGAATCATAAAGAAGAACAATTTGTCCAATCTCAAACTATTTATCTCTTATGTTTCTGTCATGCCATGCTTTCGCCTAAATTTTTCCTACTTCGAGTCCATCGTGCTATGTCTTGCACTCATCTAGTTGAATCATCCATTCAATCTGTTCTTCTAAATCCTATTTATTAGCTAGACCTCCAACGTGCACAATCACAAAGAAGGTAACATAAATTCAATAGGAAGAACAGCTTCCATACCAAACACCAATTGAAATGGTGTGGCTTTATTCAATCTCTTGTAAGTTGTTCTATATGCCCAAAGCATAGATGACACCTTGTCATCCCAATCCTTTCTTCTAAAATCACATATTTTTGACAAAGTCTAGCCAAATTTTTATTGAAAGCCTCAGTAGTTCCATTTTCTTGAGGATGGTAAGGTGTAGTTTTGTGGTGTGCAACCATAAACTCATCTAATAGGATCCTGATGGTCTCATTCAAAAAGTGTGTACCTCTATCACTTGTCAAGCTTAGAGGACATCCATATCGTGTAAGAACATTCTCCCATAGAAACCTAGCTGATGTAGTTGCTATACAGTCTTTAGTAGGTGTTTCTTCTACCCACCATGTGAGATAATCTGTGCAAGTAATGATATAGCGTGATCTAGTCCTACGCGTGGCTAGAAAAATAGGTCCTATAAAGTCAATGGCCCATTTCTCAAATGGTTCAACACTATTAACTAGTCTCAAAGGCATCTCATCTCTTTGCCCTAGTTTTCCTAGGCGCTGACAATGATCACATGCCTTGGAATAGTCTTTACTGATGTTTTATACACCGTCTCCCACCATAATCCAACAATTAAGATCTTTCAGACAATCACATCACCTACATAATGGCCTCCTGTAATACCACCATGAGCTTCTTCCATGATATCCTTGTCCTCATGCTCTAACACACAACAACAATACTTCATCTCTACCTAACTTGTAAATGTCACCACTGATTAACATAAACGGTGCCGCGCGTATATCAAGCTACTTCTTTTCTAATGATTTCATCCTTTCTGGTGTCATACATGTGCGTAGAAAGATAACAATGTCTTCTAGTTCCATGGGTGCCCATTCTGAACTGTATCATTATGCATCCGAAATTGTTTCTTCAATCGTCTGTGCCTCCTCTCCCATGTTGAGTCTAGATAAATGGTTTGGTCTAGTGTTTCTTTTCCCTGGCTTCACCACAACTGTGAAGTCAAATTCTTGAAATAGAAGCATCCATCTACATATGTGCCCCTGTAAAACTAGATTATTTACCAAGTACTTCAATGCCATGTGATCTGTATAAAACACAAATGGTGTTGCTAATAGGTACTATCAAAATTTTTACAATGCATAAATAATTGACAAAGCTTCATGCTCTGTAGTTGTATAATTACGTTCAGCAGGAGTCAACTTCCTACTAGCAAAAAAAATTGGATGATCAATAATACCTTCACCAATTTGAGCTAACACAGCGCTAATGGCCATACCAGAAGCATCCACATGTACATGAAATGGTTTATCCCATGATGAAAAGTGCGAGAATGGGTGTGGTAGTAAGTCTCTTTTAATATTTCAAATGTGCACTTTGCTTTCGTTCTCCCAATAAAATTTACCTTTCCCCTTCAAAGATTTCTTCCAAGGGTGTTGCAATTCTAACATACCCTTTTCTAAACTTTATGTAATACCCTATGTGACCTAAGAATCCACGCACCTCACTTTTAATTGTAGGCACTCCCAGGCCTAAAGTGACTACAACCTTGGCTAGATTAACTAGAAACCTTCCTTGTAGATGATATGTCCTAACAAAGTATCCCAAATGGCGTAACAAATATGCACTTCTTTATATTCAAAGAGATACTCAATTGTCTACATCATTCAAACATTAAGCGTAGATTGTCACAATGGTCTTTCACAAGCCCATATATTGTCCAATCATATAGGTAAAATTGTAATAAGTTGTGAATAAAATCTTTGAATTCCTGAACAACTATTCACGAGAATACAACAAGTACGTTCTTCAATCCAAAAGGCATTACAGTATAGGTGAAACTACCCCATTCAATTGTAAATGTTTTCTTTTCTTTATCCTCCTGAGCTATCCAAACCTGATGATACCTAGAAAATCCATCTGTGAAAGAATATATTTCATGCCTTACAACTCCTTCCAGTATTTCCTCGGTGAAAGGCATAGGAACGGATGCATGACGCGCAAAGCATATCCTAATAGTCCACACATATAGTCCCTACAGGTCCACACATATCCTAATCTGCCCATCCTTCTTGATATTGATCACCATTGGGCTAACCCATTCTGACTCATCAAGGGGCTTGATAATTCTAGATTTCAACATTTTATCAATTTCTTCCTTTACCTTTTCATGCAAATTAGGATTCATCCTGTAGGGTCTCTTTCTAACTATCCATGCACCATCCTTAAGTTTGATCTTCATTTCCCCAAGTGATTCATGTACGCCTTTAAGTTCATGATATCCTCTAGGGAATAAGTCCTGATAATCTCTGAGTAATTCGATGATCTTTGCTACCTCCGAGTCTGACTAGTAATCTCCAATTATGGCCTCCTTAGGCTCAACCTCCGAACCTATATTCACCTTCTTTGTCTTCATAGGTTCATGGTAGGCACGTGTGTCCTTGTCTGCATTGTCCAAGACCTCACACACCCCATGTGAATGCTCAATATCCAAGTTTTCAACTTCCTCGTCATCCATAATGTAAACCATCTTTCCTTTTTCTCTCTCAAGGAAGCATGCTCAAGTAGTTTAGAGTTTATTTCTTCTTCCTTTTCAAAACATGCTCCCAACTCTGTCTCACTTTGAATAGTTCTTGAATATATTCTTATGCTTTTACATGATATCCCATAGTTAAGCGCTTGAAAAATTTTAATGCCTCTCTGCTACTTTAGAGGTTGAGTCGAGAAATAATCAAATTTCTAAATCATACTTGCGGTCAAATTTTGCTAGTTCCCGCTTTTTCTATGTAGTTCTTCATATACATACCAAGCACGTGTGCATATTTGGAGTGTGAAATATAATTTATGTACCCAGAGTGACGGTGGTAATGCTTCTTTTCCTACTGCAGAGTCTCTCACACTTTCTTTGAAATGTGATGATGAAAAGGTGGATTACCATGATAATTATAGATTGGTGTAGGTTCTTTGTTCCTTATAAACCTAGTAGATAAAGCTATTCCAATCTCTTCCTAGTTTATAATATTATCTCTATGGACTGCCCACCAAAGGTGTACTTCTTTCTCGTGTAATGTATATACTAGTATCTCTCTCCTTGTAACTAGATTTTCCTTCGTAAAGGCATGTAGAGCTTTTGTCCTGTATAGTTTATGTCCTGTATATACTTCCATTGCCTTTAGAAAGGCATGTAGAGCTTCTATCCCTGTATACCATGGTATTTTATTTCTTATCCATCATATTGAATTAAATATATTCATGCGCACGACCAAACTTTTCACCTCACACCCAACTAATTCATATATACCATGTGTTAGGAAATATATCTTAGTGCTCCATTTGTATGTACGGGTGAATAATAATTACATGTGTAATTATTATTATGGTAAATTAGTGAGAGTACATTTACTATGTAAATATAAATAGTAAATGTAAAATGTGGTTAGTATGTGGTAAGTTAGTAAGTTAGAATAATAAAACAATTAGTATTGTTTTATTATTATATTGGTGAGAGGTTGAAACCATATGGGTGTATGGTTGTACATGAAGACAAATGTTGTTGTAAGGATTGTTATTTTACATCTCCTATATAATGGAGTGTAATGTAATAGTGAAAAATATAAAAATATAATATAGAGTTGTTGATTTCAATTATTGTCTGTAGCTATTTCATAGATTCTTTGTATTAGATCAGATTAATTTCTACATTTGGTACCAGAGCAGGTTAAATCTGTCTCAAAGAAGATCTCGTAACTTTTGTTTCGTGATCTGGGTTTCTCCAAAACATTTTGTGTGGAACGATATGTTATACAGAAAAATACAACAGAAATTTCAGCAAAACCCAGTTCGTATTTTGGAAGAAAAATGCAATTTACTATACAGCACATTGATCACTGTTGTTTTTTTGAAGAAATCAGAGAATCAAAGGTAATTAAAATCTACATTCAATTTTTTTGGATATTTAGATTCAATAAAATGGATACACCATTATATAAATTTAATGGGCTGAAATTCCATACATGGAGAGTAAAAATCTAGACGCAGTTAATGAATAAAAACCTATGGAGGATAGTAGATGGAAAAAAAAAGCACCTACAGATATAAGCAAAATTGTAGAATGGAAAACTAGAGATGAACAAATAATAGATGAAATTGACTATAACTATGAAGAATTTCTATACTAAGTGAAGTTCTTGGAGGAAGGAGGCACAGGAGGTTGGAGGTCATTCAGCGACCTCTCGTCAGTCACCAACGACGGGGCCGTATCATTATGGTGATTATTTTTAATACAGTGTGTTCCTGTTGTTTCTTTGTATTTTTGGCAGAGTGTTTGGTTGCAGTGTTCCTATTGTGGTTTGTAGAATAAAGAAAATTTCACATTGAGGGGGGAACATGATCTCAATGTTCCATTTCTAGTTTTCTACATTTCTGGTATTTTCTATATATGCAGCAGATTTCAAAGTGAATTTCCTATGTTATTCCCTGCAGTGAGATGTGATGAGGGATAATAATAATACTTGGCATATCATGATGTGGTTGTAGGTAAACCACTTGAAAACCTTCATTTTTGGTTTGTGGTACACCAATTGTAAAACCACCATTTTCGGTTGTTGGTAAACCCTATGCAAAACCATCACCCTTTTGGTTTGTGGTACACCACTTGTAAAACCACTATTTTCGGTTATTGGTAAACCCTATGCGAAAACCATCACCCTTTTTGGTTTATGGTAAACCAATTGCAAAACCATCATTTTTGGTTTATGGTTAACCCTATGAAAAACCATCCATTAGGTTTATGATCATCCCGTAAAATCATCAAATCATGAGCGGTCTGTGCAAGTATAAGGCAGGTTTTCCCCATGTTGGCACTAAGGGGGAATGTTAGGAAATATATCTTAGTGCTCCATTTGTATGTATATGGGTGAATAATAATTACATGTGTAATTATTATTATGGTAAATTAGTGAGAGTACATTTACTATGTAAATGTAAATAGTAAATGTAAAATGTGGTTAGTATGTGGTAAGTTAGTAAGTTAGAATAATAAAACAATTAGTATTGTTTTATTATTATATTGGTGAGAGGTTGAAACCATATGGGTGTATGGTTGTACATGAAGACAAATGTTGTTGTAAGGATTGTTATTTTACATCTCCTATATAATGGAGTGTAATGTAATAGTGAAAAAATATAAAAATATAATATAGAGTTGTTGATTTCAATTATTGTTCTGTAGCTATTTCATAGATTCTTTGTATTAGATCAGATTAATTTCTACACCATGAGCCTAATTGTCACAAGAAATACTCGTAGTGTCACTAATAGAATGAGAATCCTTCCACTATAGACCACCTTCTTTTGATGGCTCGTTAACCTCTGGGTCCTTAATAAAAGCGTACATAGAATCTGCTTTAAGTCCTCCTCACCGAGAGGATCAACATAGGGTGTAGAATTTCCATCTATCAACGAGAATCACAACCCTCTCCTTGTTTTTAAAGTTGATATATCCCTTATTGAATCTCAAGTCAGCATTATTTGCATAACACCAACGACATCCAAGAAAGGATGGAAAATTGTCTTACTTCCTGCAAGTGCTAATACCTCAAAATCCCCAATAAATGTGACCCCTTGTATGGTTATAGATGCATCCTTTAACACTCCTATAGGGGTGCCCTTAGTCTGGTTTTCCATGAACAACACATTAGATGATGGCTGCAATGGAGACCTCCCCATTTGTACCCAATCATCTAATGTCAACACATTTACTTCTACACCTATATCGATCAATATGTTGCTCAACATCCACCCATCCACAACAACATTCAAAGTAATTTCCTTGTCATAATCAATGCTATCAGGGGGAATATTTACATGCAAAATCTGTCATCCGGTCTCAAGACTTGCGCACGGAGTGTTCCCTTTCAACCAACTTCCCAATAGTGGAATAATGTTCTCTTAGCGCAACATCTTGCATACCTCCGTAGATCATCAATATCAGTTTAGACTGTCTCTGACACTTTATTTTGTTCCTTTAGGTATTGTATCTCACCCTGAAGATTCCTTAGCACTTCCATGGTATCCTAGTAAACTTCTTTCTGATGAGCAGGATCTGGATACCTCGCATGCAAAACTTCCTCCTTGGTAATCATAGGCTTCTAATGCAATGCCTCTCGTACACGTACAACTTCAACATGTGTAGTGATCTTTACTGTCAATGCCTCAAGTCCTTCTATTATCTTGGGCATCCATTGGTCTTCTACCGTGCACTAGATTCGAACCATCCCAATGCCTTTGTTTTCTTGCTTATGTTATTTACTCAGATGCTCATATAAGTCTGGGAACTCTTCATAGCTATGGTTCTTCCCATAGAAATAACATGCATTATTTTGAGGACATTTATGCCTATAGTGATCAGGGGATCCACATGTATAACATGTTCCATGAGGAAACTCTCCTCTTCCTCCACCATGGCCTTGTCCTCCATATCCACCATGATATCCACGTCCTCTTCCACAACCTCCTTCAAAATACCCCTCATTCCTATCATAGCACATTTGATTATGATCCCAATCCTGGTGCTCATTCCTACCCTTAGAATTATCTGTTATACTTGTCTGTCATACTCTAATGTCTATAGCATCATGGATCTGACCAATCAACCAACAATCCTTAGTATCATGGGTTGTGGACCTACAAATCTTGCAAAAGCAAGATACATTCTTCCTTATTGTGCGTTGTAACAAAGGACAGTGACTAGCATCATGATTCAAATGGAAAATTTCACATTCCAATAATAATGAATGTATAGATTTGTGAGGACAACTATCCTTGGTGTGACCTTCCACTTCACAATCTATACACCAAATTCTGAGTGTGTTTCATGGGCTGAATTTTCCAATAGCTTTTCTAACTGCTTTGTCATAGCTGCAATATGTGCATCTAGAAATGGACTAACGCCAGTGTCAATGCTCCTAACTACCTCGGCATGTAAAACTACTTCCGATTTTACGTGGATCCATGTATGTCTTATGTGATAGTTCCCTCCTAAAAGGTTTAATCAATCCTCCAATGAACCATTTTGCATGTTGGTTAGCGTGTATATCATAAGATAACTTAGAAGTTTCTTAAAATGAGCATCATACTCATGTACACTTTCAGGTAGTGCCTTGGTTGATATCTTTGAGCACACTTATACTCTTTTGCTCAAACTTAGGAATATGGAACTCTTGTAAGAAATCATCCCTCAGTGCTACATAATCCACACAAGTTTGATCAGGGAAAAATTTCCTATACCAATTGTGTGCGTGCCCTATAATGTAGCAAAGTGAATTGACTTGTCTTTTTCTCAAGATTGTAATCCCCTTAGAGTGCCACAAAATTTCACACACATATGCACATGTTTGGTAGCATCCTCTATACCTCTATACTCCAGGAGATGAAGGGACGACTCCATATAGATATTTTGTGGTTGCTACAGGACCTTGACCACCCGATCTAGAACTCCCGGGGTTTCCTTTGCCTCCGAAACCACCAGATCCACTAGTGTTTCACCTTTTTATTATATTGTTTCTTTGAATTATCAATGAAATAGATAGGGTAACGGGCATAGGAGGAATATCTGTTCAAATGTCAATTGATGGATTGTGCGCATATGACTTTTGAATCCACAACTTATCATGAGAGCTTCCTTTTGGCTAGGAGGAACTACTTGTAATGAAAACAAGACCACCTGAAGGAATTAAACAATATGGGCAAAGTTGAACCGCTGCGTGAGCTAGATCGGGAAGTATGATACTTCCTAGATGGTTGTCAGTCCACTTTTTAAAACAAATTAATGTTATAAAATAAAGTAAATCCTATTGTTATTTTAAAATGATTTAGGTATCTCACTTAAAAACACAATAAGAAAATAAATATAATCTAACAGTGCAAAGCCATAATAGAATCCATAGGTCAAATGGTTGGTTCTAAGTCTCTATAGGTCTGATAAAAGGTCTCGGGTAGGTCATAGGTGAATGAGGGTGAGGTAAAATTAGGTGGGTAGGTCTCTGTTTAAGGCTATGTGGGCAAAAATAGAGACCGGTGTCGATCGAGATGACTGACGGTGATTAGGTATAACTCAACTGTGCCGATTCTTCGTGAGATTTGGAAATGTCACGAGAACAAGTTTTTGTCTCCTTTGTGACTACAAAAAGGATTTCGGTTGGTCGGGATAAGGTATCGAGTGATTGGAGTAGGCTTTTGTGAAGTTTTAATGAGTCTATGGAGGTGAAAATGTTTCAGAAGGTCAATAGGGAGCAAGATAAACAATGGTTGATAAAATAATGATGAAATGAAATAAACTAGAGAAGTATGACATTATACTTACTTGGATTTTGTTCTTGAAGGTCGTCCGTGTGTGAAGGATGGAGGTGATAATGATGGGTTTGAAGGTTATAAATGATCACCAACTGAAGAAAAGCTTCTGCATGGGCTACATGCACACTCCTCTTTTCTTGGATAGATCAGATCATGGTTGGGATGGTAGTGCAGGAGAAGATGCTCAATCTCCTTCCTTGGATGTGATTTTCACTAGAATTGGCTCTTTGAAGATGCGTTATCTCTCTAAGATTTGTTCTTGCTCATCAACTTTCTTTCTTCTAAGTTCCAACTTCCATGTTTTAGCCTTGAGAATAAGGTTGTTTTGGGTTAAAAGGGGTAATTGATGGTGCTCTGTCTTAACTAGTGACAGCTTAGGGGTAATCGACGCGTCGGTCAAGGCGAGGATTTCGTAGGTTTACTAAACTAAGGAGATCCTCCTGATTTCCTTAGATCTCATGTCATTCTCCCAAGGATTAGACTCAAAGCCTTTTATGAACATGCAGGAATGTGGTTAGATGGAATGTAGGCATTGATTTTTATTTTTGGGTAAGTCTTAGTTAGTTATGGTAACTTGCTAAGAATAGGTCTTAAGTTGAGTTGGCTTGGTGAGGTGTCTAAGTGAACTATATGTGTAGATATTATTTAAATAAGATATTTAAATAATGAATATAGTGAGGATAATGTATTAATTTAATTAAATTAATTAAATTAATATTAGTGGGGTGAAGAGGGTCATGTCTAGGTAAATGTAAAAAGGGTGCTTATATGTCGAAGGGACGAAAGGGGAGTGTGACCTAATTTTAGTGTCTACAACTAGAACTAGAACCACATATGCCTCCTAATCCTCCACCAGTAACTAGAGTAGGACACGTAGATGTACTCCCCGTGCTCCGATAGTAGTACTATACTTGAACCCCTACGGTCTGTGAGGTAGCTCCACTTCCGTAGGTGAATCCAACATTCTCGTGTGCTCACATTATATGTAGATGATGCACCCAAGAATTCTCCTTAATATAACATTGAAGTTGTTTGTTCTACCATTGTTGTACTTGATCCCTGGCTTACTCCTTCTCTCCTACTTCCCAAGTTAGCTTGTTGAGTACTTGTCATACTAGATACTGAAAAACCAAGCACAAAGGCTAAGTCACTAGGTGGATTAAGATGCGCACTGCGGCCCAAGTAGTCTCTGTTGGTGTACTTCCATGCAAGGCTGAGAAGGGATCTCTATCATGCTTTCCAAGATGGGGGAGTTCCTGATGCTCTGGCTCCACGTCCTCTACGTGAGCCATAAATCCTTCACGAGCCATCTCTCTCCTCAACGCCATACTTTCTGTAATGGAATGTTGCTTCTCTATTTCCCTATCACATGCCTTGTTATACTTAAGCTACCTTACCTCTCTCTACTTTTCCACCGATAGGTACTCCATCTTAATACCACACTGTTCATGCCTTCATGCATGGTGAAGTTTATTTGGCCATCGGTTTACTCTCCAGGTTCAAATTTACCATCAAGATCTTGATCGCGAGTGGAATACCATGCAAATACGTTCCTCTTGGATACATCAAAAACTAAAATTCAGTGACCTCCAGGAAAGAGTACATTGAAATTGAATATTCCAAAATATAATTGTTTAGAACACCATGAAACCACGTATCCACCGTGTGAGTCCAAATAAGATCAACATCATAGAGAGCCTGAAATTCTTCATGAGTCCAAACAATTCTGCGATATCTCCAATTCCACTGAGATGCATAAGCTGTAAGCCACTCATAAAGTTCTACTGGAAAGATAGCTTAAAATATATCATATAAGTTTTCGTATGCAGGTTCTATTCTACCCAATCTGCGTGTTTTAAACTCAAATCCACTACTAAACCATCATGCATATTCTTCCTCTAGATCTTGTATCCATTCCTCAATACTTTCTAGAGTTAACCGGTACATTTTCATTGCGAATCATCCCGAAAACAACTAAATAAGAGGTCCCGGCAATGAAACAAATGATGTAGCCTAAAATTTGTAAGATAAACACCCTAGTTGTCTTTGTCACATCACTCAACCTAGATTGAGCAACACCAAGCACACAAAGGTACCAGGTCCCTCTTTAGGGTTGTTGTAACAGGATGACACATAATGAAGAAAGAACCATAAAGACTCATGACTAATCCATCATTCTATAGTGCATGCTACCCACATATCTATGAAAGAATGAGCTTAAATAGTAATCATGATTAAATACTAACATGCACTACTCAATTACACAGAATGACACTTAGATTCAACCAATATCCTCCATCTATTAATAAGTATAGAAGTTTCTTACAGTGTTGTCAATTCACCTTAAGGCACATATGAAACTGATACACATATTCAGAATCATACATACATGCCTATACCCTCTGATACATCATACAGATCTCTCTTTTACTATGCACCTAACCATCATATATATAGGGTGGGGACTTTCCCTTCACCACTTAACTACTCCAAAAATAGGTCACATGCTATTAATAGCCACACACCGTTTACAATTATAGCCACACATGCAAGTACGCTATCTATAGCCCTCTTACAAATAACTAAAGTGTTCATTCCATTCTTAGCTTGCCTCCATGTATAAACATTTGAACTATTCTTCTATCTAACTTCTCACTCCCCTTTCCCTCTCTATAAACAAATTCCTCTCTTGCAGGTATCTACAAGCTTTGCTGTAGGGTCGGGATCGCCCCTATTGGATCCACGGTCAAAAAGGCCACCACAGAATTCCAAATTTTCTCACACATGCATATACATCAACTGCACCAGTTAAGTAGAGGGACTTAGATTCCCAAAGCATTGTCAAGAAATCCATAAGTTTATCCACCCGAAAATTTTTCTCACCAACAAGTTACAATCTTCAAAATATTTCAAATATAGGGTAACCGAGTATGATTTGGGAAAGATCTCAAATGTTTCATTCATCCTTTTTACAATAGATCATCTTACAGAGGAAAGGGAAGGTAGACTTCGAGTTCAAGGAAATTTCCACACTCAAAAATCTTAACTTAGAAACCTTTTAAGTGATATGGTCAATGTGGTTCAAGCTCCAGGTTTGAAAGTGATTCAAGTGGATTCTAGGGTCAAGGTTCGGGGTTTAGATAAGTTTCAAGCTATCAAAAATGACTCCATAACTAATGGATGCTTCAAGCTACTGGTCTACCACATCTAGTAGGAAGATGTCCCTGCGAGTCACCATAATTGTTATCCATTTTTCTCTCCCAAAGTAAAAATGGACAATAGGGGAAAACTAGACCCAAGCATTAAACAGGGCATCCATAGGTGAATTCAGGGTTGTAGTTTAAATCCTAGGTTTAGGGAGTATTTACAACATCCCAGGAAGATTTGGGATCGATCAGGTCATTTTTTCCTCTTCTGGGTTATTAAGTCTCAAATCTCCACCTCGAGTGGAAACAGGATCCTAGGAGACACATCCACCAAAACAAGCAAAAATTTGGGAAAATTTTAAAATAAGCCTCGAGGTCATTCATTGCCCTCCTTGGCATTCTGGTTCCAAGAAACCCATAAAATTTTAGAAAAATCAAAAGAAAATGCCAAAAATGGCTCAAAATGGGATTGATTTGGAAATAGTTTATTGAGCTCACATGAGTGCACGGTGGGTTGAGGTGGTAAAGGTATTGTGTGAGCTAAGATAAAGTGGGCTGATTTTGAAGCCTAGTGGCTGGGTTGGGTGAGCCAAGTGAGCTGGCATAGGGATGAGTTACGTTACGGTTCGGTGCATTCATCAAGTGGGGTGACTCAATAACATGGTTCATCAATGGCGGGGCTGATTTGGATGTAGCAACGGAGGGTCCTGCATTTCGTGTGGGGAGTGAGTTGGCTTGCCAAGATGAACTAGAAATCCCATCAGCTAAATGGTCAATTCAAGTTTCATGTCGGTGAGCCATTAGAAATGGGTGCGGGATGCATCGATGGGTGCATGATGAGCCAAGGGATGTGGATATCGCATGGGATTTACACCCAAAAATAAATCAGCTTCATTAGCATGTGTCACTTAATGGAGTCAAGTCCTCATGTTGAGGAAACATGATGGTGAATGAGCTCGGTTGCCCAAATTTTCTATAACAAAACCCCCAACAAATAGACGTGATTGAGGTGGGAGGAAAATCGGAGGTGGAAATAAGTTTACAAATGCAAAATGAACATGGGGTGAGCCATGAAAATGCAATGTAAAACCACTGACCCAAGCTGCATGGTGAGCTCTGTGTGAGTAGTAGGTGGTGAGCCGGTAGGTGCGAGTTAGTGGAGATAAGCTAAAAACAAACCCAAATCAAAAACCTCATAACTTTCACTCTAGTTATCAAAATTTGGAAAACTTATAGTTTTTGGAAAGCTCTTTTGAATCCCCACATCATATGGTGATTAAAAATAAAACATTATGTATTAGGAAGGTGAAAATGTTATAAAGTTATAGGACCATGGAGGCCATACCCGATTGCTGAAAGATGAACCGAATGCAAGCATGAAGACTCGTTTCTTCTTCCACAAGGAAGGGTACAATGAATCTATGGATTTATAGTTTACCCCATTCCTATTCTAGGTACAATGATGGATTTAGGGGATGGTTAAAGCATGGATTTTGGATTTTCTCCCCTTTATCATCTTGTTCTTCTATATAATGTAAAGAATGTCATTTTTACAAAGGTTAGGCATTCTTGTATCTGCCCCTCCATTCTTTCTCACCTAAGAGTGATTTTTGGAATCTCAAGCCTCCATTTTTGGAGCCCTATGATCGAAAAATTTGACTTTTTCCTATTTAATGCAATATTGTGTAAAATCCATTGGGCAATAAAATCAAATCTTGTGATTATTTCTTATCCTAGTCTGATGTTGTTGTTTTATCTTTCCTTTATTCATGTTTATGGGTATATTGTGCATGTGCTTATATCTATTGCATTTTCAAATTTTTTTGTGCTTAGTGGAAGTTGGTTTGTTGTAGGTGTTATGATTTGTGGTGCTTAACCACCCTTTTCATTTTACTTGTTTTCATTCTCATGTAGGAAGTATTGTTCAACACCCCTTTTCTTGGTACATCAACCCTTAGCGTAGGTTTCATTTTAGCATTCACCTCTCTTTATCCCTATCCCCTTGGAAGTGTTTGGGTAGGATTAGATTCAGTGTTTTTCTATATTTATGAGTATTGTCGTGCTTAGATTAGCAAGAGGAAGTCAGCATTCTCTAGAGAGCTATCATATTCACAAGGTCCCACAATTTAGGATAGCTCCATGTTACCCAATCACACTAAATTCCTTACTCACATTCAAGCAATTTGGGGTGTTGTGATTTAGTGATAACCATATCATATTAATCCTATTTTCTCATTGAGATCTATTGTGTGCAAGTGGAAATTTTTTAATTCTTGAAGGGAATATTTAAAGAGGAAATAAGTGAATACACACTAGCCAATGTGTAGGAATGATTTATTTTGAAAGGTTATTTGTGAATGGAGGGTGGAAGGAGAGTCGTACATTTCTCTGCTACCATTCAAATGTCCATAGCTTTGATGGAGATGTATTTGATTCTAATCATAGTTTCTATATTTCCATCCAGGCGTCCATAGCCCCAATAGAGATAATGGAAATACCCCAAGAGAGATTTATATTTTCTTTTCTTTTGTTTTTTAAATTTTTGATTGATTTTTTCTTTCTAAAAATTATTTCATCTCTCTCAAGTGTTTTGATAAGGGGTTAAGAACCACATATGGCTTGATGGAAGGATGCGGAATTGATTGCAATGGAGACATTGGATAGTGTCAAAAGATACACCCAAAAGTTCTTCACAACAAGTTTACTAGAGTATGATAGTGAGAGGATCCCTAAGAGGTCAGTCGTTCTTTAATTTACCAAGGTGATGAAAGACCAAGATCAAATAGATACTATAGAGATAAATGTCACAAAATGAGTGTGAATAGACTAACCAAAATATCATCGAGGGATGAACATGGTGGATGACTTGTAGAGGAATGGAAATAAAGGGAAGAAAGAACATCCATGTGTATGCAATACCTAATTACAATGTTTGATCTTTGAACCTTTTTTTTTTAATGTTATAATGCTTTTGATTTATTTAATAAGGGAGAATGGGAGTATTTTCTTATCAAGAGTAATATTATCTCCAATCTTTATTACCGTAGTGAGATCATATTCGATAAGTGACCATGACTTATCTTGAAACATGGATTTTGTATGTCGGAGCTTGAGTTCCCTATCCATATTTTTTGTACTTTTCCCCATACCTGGCATGGGCATTGGTGTGCATTCTTGAATTGTATTTTTTTTTTGTCTTTATGGTTTTTTTGACTTATTGGGTGATTTGGATCTCTTCATATTTTTTGATCTTATCTTGGTGAAGAAACTTTTTATGTTTCATACCAACTAATGTATGATTTTTATGATCCCGAGAATTGGGAGAAGAACGTGGATGTTTATGGTTGATGGTAATAACATTAGGGATGATAGTGGTCTTTCCATAGTTTTTGATAGAAGGGTGATATGATGGACGAAGAGGACATTGTCCAGAATTGAAGGGGGTGGGCTAATGGGAGGTGAGCTACAGATAAAAGATGAAGGGCTACTAGGATGTGGGCCCAAGATGGAAGAAAATGGGCTACCGGAGGTGAGCCATAGATAGAAGATGAAGGGATACTAAGATGTGGCCTAAGTATAGAAGAAAATGGGATACTAGGAGGTGTCCCATAGATGGAAGATGATGGGATACCTAGAGGTGTCCAATACATAGAAGATGGAGGGTTACTTGGATTTGTCCCAAGTATATTATATTAGGGGCTACTAATACATGGCCCAAGAATAGAGGATAATGGGCTACCCGGAGGTGACCCACAAATAGAAGATGAAGCAATACCAGGAGGTGTCCCACATATAGAACAATAGTATGGGATACCATGAGGTGGCCTAAGGAGAGATTGTGATTAGGGAATTTGGATATGTAAGGAATGATTCGGTGATGAGAATATAGGCCAAGTATCAATGACAGACCAGTGTTTCTCCATCTAATGGGGAATGTGAAAATGGAAGAACAAGGGAGGATCAATTTTGATGATCTTAGTATCTTCGCTATTTTCTCGATAAAAAGAATCAACCTCTTCCCCACAATACGGAAACACATAAATGTATAAAGAGAATCCTTACTCATGATATTCTAAAGGAACATCCTCATATAGCCCCATGAATTCTTTGATTGATTCTACATTCTTAAATAAATTGATCGGTATAAGCCATTGTTGGTCACCATAGTAGGTTGATTAGAAGAAAGAGATCCAATGGGAGTGGAAGATTTAGAAGATGTTTGATTGATAGAAGAATATGAATCAAGAGATGAATTATATTTGTATTTAGATGTCTCACGAGTGGAAGAAGATGTGGATTTGGAATGGGTTGGTATTGGTTTTCCTAGAAGATGACATAGTGCAGGTAGAAAAATAGGATCACGTAGAAAGTCAGTAGATTGTGACGTAGGGGTCAACTTGGATGATTGATTAGAGGAATTTTTAGTCGCATGGATCTTCGATGGAGGAAGAGGTCATTGAGGTGACTGATAAAGGGGGTCCCGGGAGAAAGGGAGGACTGTGACTCAAGATTCAAATTAGATGTTTGATTGGAGGAACTTGGAGTCACATGGATCTTCAAAGGAGGAAGACATCATTGAGGTGACTGATTATTCCTTATAAGAAATTTGATCGCATGAGGCTCGTGGATACTAAGAGGAATCTGAAAAATAGTTGGGATTAGAATAATCAGGAGACTATGGGGAATTAGAAGAATAAAATGGATTAGAATACTTAGAATCATGCCATTGAATATGAGATGAAGGTTTGGAAAGGGGTAACCAAATGGGTTCTGTAGCGTGAAGAACCAATTGAGGTTTAGTCTGGATGGGTGTATTTTTATGTGAATTCCTAAACCTAGGTTCCTTATTGTCATAAGTGTGAGGAACCATGTGATAGTTATTCATTGTTGGCATTATTGGGTTCATATGCCTAGACCTACATAGTATGATTAAACTCCTTCAAATGGAAGGAAGTTCCATGTCAATTTGGGTACCATAACGGAAACCAACTACCCATTTTGTAAATATGGGGATGCTCATGTGATTTTCCAAATGGGCTCTAAGGAAAAAACATATTGATGATGCAATTTTAACAATACAACAAGGTTTAGACAACAAGTTGCAATTTTAAATGTCAAAAATGGTTGATCAAAATTCAGCAACACAATGGCTGCAAAGAAATTTTTTCCAATGTTTCAAATTTTCTCAAGAGTAGCTTGATTGGAAACATTTTTACTAAGGTTTGAAAAAAGTGTACAAGGACTATGATGACCCTAGGAAAAATAAAGTAGCATGATAGTTGAAAATGTCACAAGGAATGTCACAGAGAATATCCTAAATAATTCCCTAAAAAATGTCCTAATCCACTACAAAGAATGTCCAAAAGGGATAAAGAATATAAGATCAAATGTCATCGATGAAATAATATCCTAAGGAAAGAATATCTAGCAAAACCTTGAATAAAGAATCAATTGTGAAAAGAGTCTTCTCCCTTTGTCTAAAAGCCTATCTCAAAGATTTATTACCGATAATATGACAACACAATTTCGGTATGTAAATCAAATTTTTGATCAAATAAGATTTAAATACTAAAATGGGGCTACGGTGATGTGAATAGCATAACAATGTAAAGTATATACTCTAGAATTATTTTAATACAAACACATTTCAATGTTGGAAATGAAGGTTACAAATGTAGGCAACGTAACAATACTATCTGGATATGTTTCATCAAGTTTTCAAGAGAAAACAATATGTGAGTATCAAAATATGATTGACACAATGTGAACAATGTAACAAAAAAACCTTCTAAGACTTAAGGCAATGTTTGAATCAAAAACTAGGTCCAAGTATATCAATGAATCACTATAATGCGAAACAAAGATAACAAAAAAATCAAAACACTTATATCAAGTTTAGAAAAACAAGATGTAAGTATCACAATTATATTGTTATAATGTAAGCAATGTAATGATGCAAAGGGTAAATCAAGGTAGGATCACCTAACTAAAATGATCATGAGTCTCAATATGGATGTGAGACAATGGCTATCAAAACATGAAGATGTACCATTCACACTTTCAACACTCACATTCCGACATTGCAACCTAGTCATGTGAGTAGAATACAAAAGTGGTGGACACAATTTTTTTGATATACACTCGTATGTATTCTCTCTTTTTCCCCAAAAAGGGAAACAAGAAAAAAAAGGAGTAGACCAAGTGGTGATGAAAAATAATTAGTGTAACTTTGGTAGAGTTTCGACTTTTCTTATGACAAGGTATAAACTAGGACAAAGTGATGTATTTAAGTTTTGTGATGAATAACACATGGCTTTATATTTGATGGACTCTCCCCTTGTTTGAATAAAAAAATTGACTCGAAAAAATTTGTCACTTTTTGAGATCTTTTTGGAACACAAAGGATAAATTCAACTTGGACCCAATGCCAAATGGTTTCCTAGGATTTTGTTCAAAACTCACTAATTCTTACCTAAGAGAGATACGCATTTCTAGTAAACTAGATAATGGACCATTACCCCATAATCAAATTAATGAACGGGCCTCATACAGGTAACTTGAAGCTTTTCTCACATGAGTTTTCAACTAGTCAAGTGGGTAAGGAGGAACTTCCTATTTTGTCCACTAGTTCTCTCAAGGTGTGGACTAATTTGGGGTTCCTGTGGTAATCCTCATAATGATTTTTATGGCTTATGCGAAGATACTTCCCATAGTTTAAAGGGAATGGGTTTTAACCCTTAACCGAACCTACAAATACAATTTTTTGAATGAATTGGTGTTTTTTTATCTTGAACTTAATTTGGTTTAGCATACCATTGGAAACGTACAACACACTTATGATTAGTATTTTTTTAGATCCTGATTCTCTGATAAGCATTAGGTCCTGCACTCAAAAATTTAGTATTTTTTCCAATAAATCTATAATATTTATGAAAGAGGATTAAATATTTATTTTGATTCTCAAGATCATCCAAGGACGTAAGAGAAGAGCATACATAACAATTAACCCAACTAAATAGTAAAGGAAAACTTCAAAATCAAAGAACCATATAAATGCTTTGTAAAAGGTTCATTCCCTTAAACAATTAAAATGATGAATTTTTCCAATCAACCAAATGTTAGAAAATAATACCAAATTTTCTTTTAATTCTCAAGATCACCCAAAGGTGCAAGAGAAGAGCATACACAAATTTTATCCTAACTCAAGAAAAGCATGGAAATACAACATTCATCAAAGAATTTAAATGTGTTAAAAAATGACTACTTTTATAATAAAGGAAAACAATTATTTTCTATAAGTTAAAATCCTAAATTTATGTTTCCATTACTTATATCACTTCAATACCTTTCCAACACAAAAAAAACAGAGTCATTTCAAGTTTGGGAGAAAAATTTATGGCTCCGGAAGAGCCATGTGTCCGCATTGAACTAGCTTGTGGTTTTGTGCATAGGCTTGCGCTTTTGTTCACATGATTGCAGTTTTGTTCACAAAGCTTGTGGTTTTGAGCATAGGCTTGTGGTTTTGTGCACAATATTTTGGTTTTGTTCACATGCTTGTGGTTTAGTGCACGTGCTTTTGGTTTTGTGCACATGCTTGTGGTACTGTTAAAAACCTATGTAACTTTAAAAATATAGGATTTCGACAACAATAATGTCAAATAGCTCAAATATTTCTGAATTTTCTCATATTTTATTAGCACCTCACCTCCCTTATAATCACAAAGAGCAAAAAAATCATGCAAACTAAATAAAATAGTAAAGAAACTTAAGATTTATCTAAAAAGCTTAAAAGAGGGTTATTAAACTAAAAAAATGAAACTAATATAAAAATATTGAAATTAAATGCATGAGACAATGGATTAACTCCCACCGGGTATGCCAAATGTGTATATGCTAAACTTGTTATACTAATTGAAAGAAACTAACTCCTAGTAGTCTCAAATAAAAGCTAAATCTACCATTAACATCATGATAAGATCTTACAGGAATAACTATATTAACTACATTAACATGAATGAAATCACCTAATGCTAACCATTCCTACTCTTTTAATGTATGATTACTTCTAAACATGAGCCTCTTTAGATCATGAGTAATCAAATTTGTGTTGATATGCAAAGAGAGTGAAGGATCTCACCAAGAAATGGCTACAAGGCCATACTTAGATCTTCCTTTCTATTGAACAATGAGAGAGTGGATACAAAGATAAAGTATCTATTCCAAAGAATAGAGAAGTCTCTTATCATAAGCTTGTATAAATCACTAATCAAAGTGTGGTGTTTGTAAAAGTGCAAGGTGTGAAGGATGTAGGTGGGTCCTTTATATAACTTACCAATTTGGGAGAATATTGCAAACTAGTGCATGTGTGATAAAGGATAAAGTAGATTTAGAAGAGATAAATTTAATTAGAGGAATTAACAAGTGATTGAAAACTCATGGGAGTTAGAGATGATTTAATTAATCAAATAGGATTAATTAATCAGATAGAATAAGCTTAGAAAGCTATTTAAATGTGATATACATAGAAATAGGTATGATTTTGAGGAATCTGCTAGAGGGATTTAACCAATAAGAGGGTTTATTGACTACATATAAGGTTATAAAGGATTAATTAACTAATGGTAGATAATTAATTGATTATAAGAGGATTATAACTAATGAAGTGTCATTAATTGGCATCCATGAGTGGGTAAAGACTAGTTAGTCAATGAAGTGTCATTAATTGACCAAAATGGAGGAAAATATTAGTTAATTAGTGGTAAATCACCAATTATAACGGAAATGACCGAAAGAGGGTAATTAGTGCAATGTTAGTATTAAAATTGCGTAGGGAGATTTTAGGTGTCTATAATAATTAATTAAGTCATTATCCATAAATCCTTGAAACAAAAAATACATTAAATATGGTGTGTGACATACTTCAGATTAAAGAATCATCGTCTCGATGATTTAAACTTAAACATTATCAAATATATCAATCAAGGGAAATATTGACATCAACGTTCAAAGAAAAAAATTCATATTTTCACCAATATTTCAGAATTTTTGTCAATCATAGATCATAAATCTTTGTTGTAATAAACCTTATAATAGAAAATATTTCCAAACAAATTTAGCAATATAACGCAAATATCCATTACAATCATCATAAGTATCAAATAATATATCATAACTCTATAACAAATAATAAAGTAAGTATTTTTTCATTGAAATAGAAAAAGGGATGTAGTTTTCATCTCTTCCAAGTTTTCACAACTTACATTGTCCTCGAATATCAGTCGAATTTGACCTTACATTGTGCAATATCATGATTTTGATATACGCAACCCGCAATTTTCCAATGCTCAAATTGGTTCAACCACAATGGTCCCAATTCCTAAACCTGTAATGAGTTCCAATTTATGACATGTGTTATATCTGAAACATACTTTTTAAGAAAAGAAATATGAAAAACATCCTACATTCTAGACAAAGTAGGAGGTAATTCTAATATGTAGGCCACTAGACTTATAACTTCCATAATTTTAAAAGGTCCCACATATCTAGGTGACAATTTGGCAACCTTTCCAAATGTAATAGAGATCTTCTTGAGTTTTACCCTAAAAATACTTTGTCTCCTTGATCAAATTTTATGTCAACTCTTTTTAAATCATCATAGATTTTTAGCCTATCAGTTGTTTCTTTCAACTACTCATGAATGAACTTAACTTGTTTCTTCATTTTAGTCAACATTTCTAGAACCACTACCTCTCTGTCCTTTGTACTATCCCATCTAATAGGATTATACACTTTCTCCTATACAATTCTTAAAATGGAGGAATTTTTAGCAAAGAATGGTAAGTTTTATTATATGGAAATTCAACCAATGACAAATATTCCTTGCATTTGTATTTTTGATCCATGTAATACATTCTCGAGAATATTATCCATAAATTGGTTATCTCTTTTTCTTTGACCATTTATTTCAGGATGTTATGTTGAACTAAAGTTCAGTTTTGTTCCCAATGTCAACTTTAAGGTTTTACTAAACTGAGAGGTCATCTTAGGATCCCTGTATGAAATGGTCAATTCAGAAACTCCATACAATCTAAATAAATCATGCACAAACCTGTTTTGTAATTATTAGAGAATCATCCTTTAGATTTCCTAGTATTAAGTGAGCTACTTTGTTCATTTTGTTGACTACTACCAAAATCATGTCATGTTTGTTCCTGGATAATGGAAGTCCTTACACAAAATGCATACAAATTACTTACCATTTATAATGCATAATTCTATGATTATCTAATAGACCAGTAGATTACATGGTCTCTACCTTAACACATTGACATTCAAGACAACATGAAAAATAATTCATCATTTCCTTCTTCATTCCTTTCCAAAAGTATTGTTTTTTAACATCATCCAATAGCTGCGTTATTTTTAGGATGCTCTAATATGGTTAATCATGAAATTCCTTCATGAATTTTGTTCTAAGATCATTTCTTAAAGGTATTGGTGGTCATCAAACTTGCACCCGTGTCTCATATTTGGAGGAACTGATTTATTTGAGATCACAATGGAACCCTCCCAGAGATGTGGGACCTTTCATGCTTGGGAGAGATCTTTGGAAAAGTCCGGTTCCTCTATATAGTTCTCTATTATTATCGCTACTCCTAGTTCTAAAAGGGAAAATTAAGCTAATGATGCCAAGGGACTAGGGATAGAAGGATAACATGGAAGGAAACCTACACTAAAAGGTGATAGCACCGAAAAGAGGGATGAACACTATCTGTTACGAGAAAAACTCAAGAGAAATACATGAAAGAAGGATGGGCATGTTAGGAATATCTATGTTGTAGTGTGAACATAGAGTATTATATAATATCGAGTTAGTATATTATACGTGAGTTGTTTAGGAGTTATAACAACTCACATATATATAGATTTGTGGTTGAGTTGTTTCCTACTTAATAGGAAACTATCTCCCTATATATTGGCGACTTATTCATTATGTAATCGAATTCATATGAATTGAATATAGTTGATTATATTCATCTCGCAAATATGTCGATACCATTATATTTGGTATCGAGGCGACCTCTATCATACCTCTGATGGAGAATTAGAGAGAAATAGGGGCACCGCCTGTTTTCTTACTGCCCCAATTCATGAAAGCCTGATATATTCCTTCTGAGTGTAGGATTGATTATTTGTTATTAGTTTTTGTGGAAGTGCGCAGCTTTACCAGAATAATTAACCAGAAGAATTCCGTGAAGAGGAGACGTCAACAGAAAAATAGTTCTCTTGTGCATCATTGGATCGATGCTTTTGATCTCGCCTTTGAGACGTTTTCAAGAGACTCAGTTGTGGATTTCAATCTGTACTTGTACTGTGGTTTTGCATCGATATTCACCGTGATCTGTAGTTTCTTGTGTTGTTTTACACTCTTGTCAAATTACATCTTCTCAATGCCACGTTGGAAGGTTTGAAACATATTCCAGTCAACTATATATTTCTACAGCTGATTAGATCTACTATCTGTCGAGCTCCGTGTATTGTATACCATGCATACGGATCTGTCGATTCAATGTACTTGCATTGCTGTAAAGAGCCCTTCTACTCCACATTTGTACCAACGGATATGCACTTCCTCTCAGTGGGCTGGGCACATAGCATTCCATAATACTCAGCGAGTTCTTTGGGTTGGTGTAAACTTGGCTCTGCGGATCTCCAACAAGCTATCTTGCCCTTCCTTAAAGTTGATTGTGCTGCCGTGAAAAGTTTAAACCGTGTCTATTACCACCATCAATACATTGGTTTCTCTCCGGCACTCATAATAATACAAAAGAGACAACAATCATTAGAGTATGGTAAATCGACTCATCATTAGTATTGTGATAGTCTAGCCGCTTGGAGATCTCCAACAAATTTGCCAAAATTGCAGACTGCTCCTCAGATCCGTGTTTTCCTCCAACGGAAATTGGTAATTAGTCGTGTTAGTTTTTTGTGATAAAGTCGAATTGTATTGTTATAATACGAGTCTTGTCAATAGTTGTAAGGCATTAAAAAGTAATTTTCTATTACTTTTTTAAATAGGTTGTTTAATACTTTTGGTGTCTAAACCATAAGATACATTGTGTATAAGTATTGTCGGGTCCTTATTTCATTTAGGTTTCATAGTCATAAAATTAAATATTTGAGTCATCAAAATATTGTATTGAAGGTAAAGTCAATTTGGTCACAGTGTCAAGTCAAAAAATAAAGTGTCGTTATTTATTGTCAGTCTGTCTAGGTAAATAATTTTGTAAAAAAGGGTGCATTTTCAGGTTGTATCCGACACCTATCTCACTATGGTCAAGAAAAGAAGAAAACAATGTATTCTCATGGAACCAATTACCATGGAGAGAGACATAAAAAATATACAAGATCAAGAAAATTCAGCTATGCTAAATTTAGAAGAAGGATATGAAGGTGACAGTGAATTTGAACCACCTAGATCTCTAAAAAAAAAAGGTTGATAACTAAATAATACAAAGACCATCTTTTACAAAAACGGAGAAGTGCGGAAAAGAAGTCTGAGCACATTTCTCTGACCTAAGCGGTATGTCAGTTGGAGGAAGGAGGCAATGGAGGAAGGAGGAAAATCAGCGTCCTCTCGTCATTCACCAACGATGGGGTCGCAGACAGATGTGGTGATATTTTATTTCAGTTATGTGGTGTGTTTATACACAAGGGGGTGAAACTAGTTTCATGTTTTGATTTTAATGTGTTCACATAGACTAACAACAGTTCCTGAGTGTCTATTTGGTGTGGAAGAAGCAAACTGCTTGACTCAGCTTACAGGGGCAAATCATCTACGTACGGTCCTCTGACTATCGTACGGTCCTCTGACTGCCATACTTCGGTGGAAGGTACTTCGTTGGAAGGTGATCAGTCAATGAAGATGTTCATACGACAAGGATGATCATTAGCAGCAAGATCTAGTAGCAATGGCTACTCCGACAAGTTTGATGTTTCCAGGAGCTCTTACCCCATGTTCACACTAAGGGGGTAAATGTTAGGAATATCTATGTTGTAGTGTGAACATAGATTATTATGTAATATCAGGTTAGTATATTATACGTGAGTTGTTTAGGAGTTATAACAACTCACATATATATAGATTTGTGGTTGAGTTGTTTCCTACTTAATAGGAAACTATCTCCCTATATATTGGCAGCTTATTCATTATGTAATCAGACCGTATGAATTGAATATAGTTGATTATATTCATCTGCAAATCTGTCTATACCATTATAGGGCACATGTAACACAACTTAAAACGTAGTTACTAGATAAGTTTCATGGAACACAACTAAATAAGGAGCTGGAATAGATGTGAAATGGAACAATAGGCACACAATGCAAAAGAAAAGTTAAGGAGAAGTAATGCAAACTGTTAGGATAGAGAATAGTCACAAAACGATGCTTCTATTACTTCCAAAAATTTACAAAGTTGTTACAATGGCTAAAGAGGCCAATATCCACATGAAAAAACTAGATCCAAAGGTTTGCAACTCAAAATACAAAAATATGAAGTCCTTAGCAAAATTCATAAGGATTCAAAGTATCCAACATTAAAAATGAGCCCAGATCTTATATTTATAAATGAAACCATCGAAGAAGAAGAGGAGGAAAAATGCAAATTTAAAATACAACCACCAACAAAAAGCATTCAATGCCTGGAAATCCACCTAAGAGTCTATCAAATGCACTTCCCTAGGTATGCTTGGCATGTTGAAGAAGGAAGGAGGGCGAATCAAATCAAATTAGGTGGTTGTAATAATTAGATCTTCCCACTAATGCTCAGAAATATGTTTCCCATTTCTCACCTACCATATCCACTAAGAATTTGAATTTGAATATTTAACATTGTAGCCTACATCAGCAACTACCCGACAAGTCCAGTGCATGCTTTGATTGAGCTCAGTAGAAAAAGATAAGTTTTTCATAAATTTTTCAATGTCATTGGTGGATGAAAAATACGTGGCACGTGTGGATTGGCTAAAAGGACGACCAACTATGAAAATGTTTTTCCATTTCAACCACGTGTCACTCATTGATTTGTTGCAGAGATCTGTGCCATGTTGGCATGCTTTGACTAGTCACATGGAACACTTAAGGGTGTCGAATGATGTGGCATGGAATGGTGTAGAGGAGGGCACAAAGTTATGCGTGTGGAAGAAAAGAGCATGGAAAGAATCGGAAGGAAGGCTCGCGTGATGCGTATGGGGAAATGAGGAAAACTAGTGAGTAGAGAATGCATGTTCAAGGCACAACTATTAAAAGATGATGTTTAGGGCACGCAACGGCCGGGAATAGCTGATTGAAGCAAGCGTAAGGTGCATGCATAGGGTGAACAATTACTTAAGAAGAAGGTGAATGCGTAGAAGATGAACACAAGGGGAAGATGGAATAAAGAGGAAAAAGAAAGAAAGGGAAGAAGGGGAAGTGCACAAGGGTGCATGAGGAAAAGAATGGAATGTGCTAAGGGAACTTGAGAGCACGCAACCTTGCAATGAAGAGCTCATAGCTAGAATATGTATACAAGTTACCCAAATAACTAGGAGAGTTATTTGATAACATTTTTGTGACTTTCGGGGCCATATACCTACTAGATGAAGGAGATCAGTAGCCTAAAGCATCCATTGGGCATGGATTCTACTATGTAATCATTTGAAGAACTTCCCCTGAAGTCACTTAAAGGATCATTTCTTGACTCTATTCTAAATATTTTAAGCTAATGGAAATTGTTGGAAGAAGATCAAATCCGGAAGAAAAGAAGAGCACGCGTAGGGAGCACGTGAGAAGAAAGAACTATATACAAACAAACAATGTGTTTGCAATGCACTTAGAGGATTTGAAACTACTCTAGTATATACAAAAATTATGTAGCAAACTTAATGGAAGGGTTTGAGATTGATCCCATTTACTGGGATTTGCAAAGTGAGCCTCCATCAAGATGAGTTAATTAAAAGATTTAGCCTCTTTACAAGAATGGATGGTGGTATAGGCCACTCCAAAATGCATCAAACTTTTAATGGCACACTAGTTTAGCTCTATCAACATCCCATTTTAGGACCAAGTACCCAACTTCGAAAGCTTGAGGCCTAGCCTTTCCATCAAACCATTTATTTGATGCTTGTTGATGTTTTTCTAGCTTCATCATGGAAGAGTTTCTTGATTCTTCAAGATTAACTAGTTCTACCATTCTGATTTCTCTCTGGTCTGTACTTTGAATTCCATTTGTTGGGAAAGCATCAATGAGTTCAAATCTAGCATCAAAGGAAGGGTAGCCTCCTTTCCATAGACAATATTGTAAGGTGAAGTTCCTATTTCCTTTTTAATGTGATTCTATCTGCCCAGAGTGCGCACGAAATCTTTGTATGCCACTTTCTTTTACTGATTTTCATTGTGCTCTTCATGATTCTGATCAAGTTCTTACTTTTTGATTATACTAAACCATTTCCTTAGGGGTAATAGTTGGAATAATTCTTTAGATAGATTCCCATATTTAGAGCCCAATCAGTGATTTTGGTCCCAAGGAAGGATTTTGCATTATCATAGATAATGGTTTGAGGAACACCAAACCTTGTGACTATACCTTCAAGAAAGTAAAGGATGACTGAATCGGTTGATTCTTTGAGCATGATAGCTTCTCGTACATCTGGTGAAGAAGTTTTTAGCTTTCAGCACCCACTTGTGTCTAGGGCTTGAAGGTGGATTGATCATGCCTATGAAGTTGAGACCCCATTGCGTAAAAGGCTGATCCACTTGGATTCTTCGGAGGGGAAGTGCTACCAATCTCTTCTTTCTTGCAAAGAAAGTGCATGCCTTGAATTTTTGACCCACTTGTGCACATTCACAAACATTGTAGGTCAAAAGATACCTATCATTATGATCTTCATTGTGGTTGCTTTAGTAGAGAAGTTTCCACCGATAATCCATCATGAAATTTTGCTAACACGTTTTCGATCTACGCGTTTTTGATACATCTTAACAACATGCCATCAATATTCTTCTTGAAGATAATTCCATCAATCAAAACATAAGGGATAGATTGTAACCTCGGTTTTCTTTTTTATTCTTATTTAAATAAGAAGGGTATGCCCCCTCGAAAGGAATGTGATCATGTCCTTAATCTAGTTACACACGCCAGATCTATATTCTGCTCAAGTTCTCGCATGCGGGAGGCCTTCCTCTAGAAATAATGAAGCTTCAAGCTCATTATGTGCATCTTCATAAATCTTCCCGCACAAAGAACTTCCTATTAACAATTTTGTTGTTGTGATAGTCACATCATATTCAATTATTTTGGTCACCCATCATGCTCTCTTTTCACTTATTTCTACTCTCATGATGAGGTCTCGACAAAAGAGTGGGAGACTAAAACCTTAATATGATTTGTGGTGAGCATACTTTTGAATTTATTGAGCGTGTGAATGATGGTGAAGACCTGATTCTCCATCCGAATGTATTTTAACTCATAATCCTTCAACATCCGGTCAAGAAAGCCAATATTTGTTCTATCCCTTGTTCATTTTCTTGTGTTAGGATAACCACAACACTCACATTATTTCCATAAGCATAAAGGATGAATTCCTTTTAATAATTCAAGTTGATTTGTGTTGGCACAAATGAAATTTCTTGCTTGATTCTCACAAGCTCTCTCTTCCTTCTCGCTGTCCATTTGAAGGTTATGTCCTTCCTGAGCATTAGGGTGATGGGCCGAACTAGTCCTACAAAGTTAGGGATAAAACACCTAACAAATTTATCTTGCCAAGGAAGGACTGCAAGGATTTCTTTTGCACCGATAGGGAAAGAGCCAGGATAGCTGAAACATGCTCAGGATCAATTGCGATGCCATCCTTAGAAACCACATGGCCAAAAGCTTTCCCTTTGCCACTGTAAAATTACACTTTTTAGGGTTAAGAGACACCCCATACTTTCTACGTCTCTAAAATAAATTCTCCAGTGCGACATATGATCCTCGCTCTATTTTGAGAAGACTGTTATGTCATCAAGGTAAACCAAGATGAACTCATTCATGTAACCTTTGAAGCCAATATCCATGGTGCACTAAAATGCACCCCTACATTTGACAAAAAGCAGTTATCCAAAATTCACCCCTCAAGGTAATTTTGATAACATGCATCAAATTCTTTAGTCCCAAGCAATTATATTGATTCAAGGCAAAAATCATGTTTCTGGGGTCCCCTCGGGTTCTTTCTAACTCTTCTGTCCAAGAAGAAAACCCAGCAAGTTTTAAAAATGTAAAAAATTGCAAAAACAAGCTCGGGCCAGGAAAAATCATGAAAAATGGCTAAGTCCTAGTCCTCACAACATTCGGGACATAAGGGAAATCTGGGCATGAAGCGCTGGCTGAAAGGCCGCCAGGTGGTCTACGTAGCATTTGGGACATCCAGGCCAAAGGGACGCGCAGGACGCGGAAATCCGAACTGGCCGAAAAGTGGAAAAAATTGACTAACTGTTGAAACAGGCAGTCTGGGACATCTGGGCAATTAGTACGCGGAGGACGCAAGTCGGCTGAAAAGACTTAAGGCAGCCCGGAACAGTTGGGCCGAAGGTACATGAAGTACGCGAACCGGCCGGATCGGCCAAAATGAGAACTTTCGCACCGGGACAGTTGGGACAAAAGTACGCGAACCGGACGAACCAGCGAATCGGGAAAATTTGTCCCAAACAGTCCGGGACAAGTGGGACAAGAGTACGTGAACGGCTGGTTTAGCCGAAACAGGGGGACTTTCGTACTGGGACATCTGGGCCAAAGGGACGCGTGGGATGCGAAAAGCCGAAGCGGCCGACAGCAAGGAAGAAAAGTCAACGTTTGGTCCTGAAACTTCAAACGGCCATAACTTTTGACTCCGAGCTCCGATTTTCATAAAATTGGACTTTCTGGAACGAGCACGACGTCCTCTACGCCACAAAAATAGGATTTCTTATTTTTAACAAGGGTAGATATATTTAAATGAAGGAAACATGTTCGGCTCCAAATCGATCAATGCTCATTCCCGTCAAATGACAGAAAACGCCTGCCAGACCCAAAATAGCTGCCCGCACTCAGAAGGCCATAACTTTTGCATTTCTCAACAAAATCACACAAAGTTGGTACCATTGGAATCGTGGCTTTGAGCCTCATGTACAGAAATCAAGAAAATCTAGATTTGATGAGAGATTAATCAAGATTTTTAACAAAACGTGGCCGGGTTCAGAACAGTGTTTTATTTGGTAGCTGGGAGTGCAATTAAGAGGCATGGTCATCATTCTTTCTCTGCTGCAGCACATGGGATAGTATGGGGATCCTTTTGCAAGTAATATATAATCATTTCACTCAATTTAATTCCTCTTATAGGTGGTTGAAGGACAGATTTTAGGATTTCCATTTTCCCTTCTCTTCCCCTTCTCATTTTTTCTATAAATTGGAGTGTTGGGCTCATTGTAAAGGAGAGAGTTTTTGGGTAGCAAAGCTTTGCCAAAATTTATTTGTGAAGCTAGTGTGTTGCAGGCCCTTGTAGTGGACTCCTTGCATGGTGATCCAGGCCCTTATCTTGTAATAGACTGAACTGTGCATATCATGAAGCAATAAAATATCAGTTTGTGGATGTATCTTCCCCTGCTGTGTTTTCTTGCATTCTTCTTGCCCCTTTAATCTTTCTACAAGAATATTGTGTCTATTATTATGTTCTTGTAGGGATCCATTATCATTGTGTATGCTTGGAATATTGTTGTGAATGCATTTTGCTAGATTATGGAGAACTGTCATCACCTCTTCTAGTGTGTACTTTGCTTCTGTATTTCACACATTTGGAGACTACTCTCACACCTCCTTTTCCGTGTATCACTTTGCTTTAGTGTAGGCTTTCATTTTATGCATTCTCTCTCCCTGGTCCCTTGGAAATTTAGATTAGAATAGTTAGCTTATCCTGCATTAGAGTAGATTGTGGCAGGTAGTTTAGGAGCAAGAACCAGCTTTCTCTGGAGGTCTATCTCAAGTAGCAAGTCCCACAACTTGGAGATAGCACCCATGTTATCCAATCACACCGTGAGTTCAAGTATAAACCCCAAGGGTGCTGTGATTCGGTGATAACAGTTCTGGCACGCCCGGTGGGACCTAGAGGTCTTCACTTTCATTGCAACAAGATTGATGTGCACTTGTTGTAAGTTCCAGCTTTGAAGGAGCTTTAAAATCGCACATCTGGCGACTCCAAAAGAGGCATAATCCACTGGTTTCTACAGTCCAAGCCTAGAAAATTTATGAGAAGAATACAAACCAGGTCAAGAACTAGGGAGGAAGGATTGTTTGTTTATCTGCATCTATCTCCAGGCAGAGAAAGAAGGGGAAGAAGAGCTCAAAGATCTGCGTCTCCACCTAATAGAACTTTGTCTACACCTCCACCTAGTAGACCTTTTCTCGCATCAACAAGGGTTCTCAGACCAATCAGAATGGCGCAACCACTAAATCCCTTTGTCAATTTCACTGGCAGCAGCCCACTTGCCCTCAATACATAGAATCCAGTTCCAATTGCAGCATTGAAGAACATTCCATTTTTCACTGGAGAAAATCATACCACTCCTGGTGATCATGTCAAAGACATTGCTAACGTCTGTGCAATCCATGAGATAAATGAAATGGATGTGGCTGTCAAATTGCTGGCATCATCGTTCAAAGGGAAGGCATTGCAATGGTTTAGGAGCCTTACAGCTGGTTCTATCACAAATTGGAATCAGTTATGCATAGTTCTCCATGAATAGTTTGGGGAAAAGGGAGACAATTTCTCTCTACTAGAACAACTGACAACTATCAAGAGAGCCCCCAACGAGCAGCTGACTGACTTCAACTTCAGATTTCAAAGGTCTTGGGATAGGATTCCAGTGGCAGTCAGGCCAATAGCAGAAGGTGCTTTTCTATATTACCTTAAAGCTTTGAATTCTGATATTTCTATGTTAATTCAATCTATGGGAGGCACAACCTTACCTGCTACTTATAGCATTGCCATTAGAGCCAAAAACTGTCTTATTCAAGCCGGTAAACCGGCTCCTAGGCCTCCCATGCCCTGTATCCAAACATAGAAAATCCAAGCACTAGTCAAGCACCCACTTTGGCTCTGTTCCCACCCCTAGAAATCAAAGTTCAAATGAGACTTCTACTTCATCCTCTAGTGCTTCAAATGAACTCCAAGAGGTCATGAAACAATTGCAAAATTTGGGAAATGAGCTGGTTACTATCAAAGACAAAGCAAGCACAAAGTGCTAGACCATATCAACCTCAAGCTCACCTAACAGAAACCATATCAACCTCAAAGACCACCCAATCCAGCTGCAAATCAGAATCAAGCAAGGCTTCCTACCAACAAACCATTTCATCCCTATAATCCCAATGCTACATCTGCATCCGGAGATTTGGTGCCACCAAAATAACATGGCCCAAGAATATTATTGGTGTTTCCTGCATGCAATCGCCACATAACCAATCAATGTGCTTTAACGGTGCATTTAATCGGAGCTCGATGGTGCAAACCATTGGTGGGTCGCAAGAGTCCAGCCACGAAGAAGACCAGCAGCAAGGGGCACCTCAGCAAGGAACATCTCCGAACGAAACTACTCTTGTCAATTGGTAGGCTGAAGATTTCTGTGGTATGAATCAAATACCCTCTCAAAGTGTTGCAGCCAACACAAGGTCAAAGAGGAGAAATTTGGGTGAAGAACAGCCATTGGCTTCGAGTAATCCACAACCTTCTACCACTCCACAAGCCGCTGGAAAACAAACTGTAGTTCCAAACATGCAAGGAGCATCCAAACCAGCTCCTAAACCAACTCAGATGCCAGCTGCTGCCGCTCATTTGCAAGGAACGAATGTGCAGGCCAAGGGACAGCAGAGGGATACTTCATCTCCATTTAGTATCATTGATCAGATGAAGAAGACAAATGTAAACATATCAATGTGGCAATCACTATCTATCCCAGGACAAAGAGATTTGCTACAAGCTTCCATGAAGGACTGGTCAACTTATAATCAACGATCCAAATGCAAGAGAAGGTACTCACAAATGCTTTCTAGCTTTGAAGGAAATCATGGAGGACAAAGAAGGTAAAATGTTGAAGCCCCCTCCATTTTATGTTACATTGATCATAGGAGATAGGTTGGTACATAATTACATGATTGAATCTGGGGCTAGTAGTTCAATAATGCCCAAGCAAATAGCTGATCAGCTAGGACTCTAATATGAAGTTGTCTCCAAGGGTGTAGTACAATTAGACGGGACAGCGGTGACAACGGTTGGAGTAATCAAAGGTTTGAGCCTCACACTACACGCATGTCCCAATGTAATAGTGTTACAAGACGTGTCGATCATAGACCTGCCACCACTCTTTGCATTGTGCTTGTCAAGAGACTTCACTACTAAAATTGGAGGCTATCTTTCAGCAGATTGGTCACACATGTTGTTCAGAACGAGGTATGGAACTAAGGCTACAATCAGGTCAGAACCCATTGCAAACTTCCATATTAAGCCTTACACTCCAAACCAAATCAATACCAACTGTTCAGCGTTTGATCAGGAAGATTATCCAAGCACTAATGAAGCTGACACCAAGGTTGGAAGCATCCCAGATTTGACTCTTGATGAATGGGCAAGCAAGGTGCATGCTTTTGATCCTTATCAAGAAATAGAAGAATCTGAGCTGGGGGTCTATTGTTTACATGAAGAGAATCAACCTCTCCCCAGCATCACCAAGCCAGATCATAAAGACATGAATGAAGTATGGCAATTGTTCTTTGATGGGTCAAGGAGTAGACAAGATGCGGAGGAGGAGCTATGCTCATTTCACCACAAGGTATAAGGTATTACTCACCTTCTGCTTTCCAATTTTCCTGTTCAAACAACACACCGAGTGAGTATGAAGCCTTAATTCATGGATTGCACTGGGAAAAGAAGAAAGGCATCAGGAATTTACAAGTATTTGGTGATAGTGAGCTGGTCGTAAACCAGGTCAAAGGAAAAAATGCTACTAAAAATGATCTGTTGAAGAACTACAAAAATTGGGTATGGGATCTTATTGAAGATTTTGAAACTTTTAGCATCAATTCCATCCCAAGAAAAAAGAATGAAGCAGTGACAGGCTGGCAGCAATTGGGGCTGCGTTTGATGTTGTAGAAAATATCAAAAGTGAGAAATCTCAGCCTCATATCAAAGTGGTTGTGAGACCAGCTATTCCGGATAACAACACAAGTTGGCAAGTCTTCGAGAATGATCAGCAAATTGTTAATTTCCTACAAGAAGAAGTTGAGTTCTCCGCCAGAATCAAGACAAGCTGGAGCAGCAGTATGGTGACCAAGTGGTGCAGCTAAGGACTAACAAATTGCCAAAAGGCCTCATAACCTTGGAGTCAATCTTCAACCCGAATGATCAGTTCCGGAAGGAGAAAGCAAACATTCAAGTAAAGGGTGAAGATTCAGAGCCTGTTTTAGTAGAAGAAGGCAAGACATTGCAAATTGGAAAAGTAAGTACCTCACAAGAGAAATCTGATTTTGTTCAGCTTTGTCAAGAGTTCCCAAATGTCTTTTCTTGGACTTACAAAGATTTAAGAGGTTTCAACCCAAAGTTGGCACAACATACTATTGAGTTGGATCCAGAATCCAAGCCTGTTAGGCAAAAGCAAAGGCCAGTGAATCCCCATATCAAACCTCTCATGAGAAAAGAGTTAGGCAAGCTCATTAAGGCCAGTATCATCTTCCCCATCAAACACTCAAGTTGGGTTGCAAACTTGGTGCCGGTAAGAAAGAGAAATGGAGAAATAAGATTGTGTGTGGACTTTCACGATCTAAATAGAGCATCACTCAAAGATCATTATCTGCTTCCATCAATGGAACAAATATTGCAGGTTGTAGCTGGTTCAGAAAGGTTTTCATTGCTAGATGGATATTCAGGCTATAATCAGATAATGGTAAAGAAGAAGATCAATTCAAGATGACCTTCACTACAAAATGGGGCACGTATGCTTACAAGAAGATGCCATTTGGACTGTCAAATGCCGGAGCAACATTTCAGCGAGCTATGGATATGGCGTTCAAAGGCTTGATCAACAAGATAGTGCTGGTATACCTAGATGATATCACTGTCTTCTCAAAGAATGCAGCAGACCATCTCTTTCACCTCAGACAAGTGTTTCAGAGGTGTAGAAGGTTCGGAGTGTCATTGAATCCAAAGAAGTGTGTATTCTTGGCACATGAAGGCAAACTGTTGGGCCACATTGTCTCTAGGGAAGGGCTAACAATTGATCCTGAAAGGGTTGAAGCCATCCGAACGCTTCCATTGCCACACCACAAGAAATCTCTCCAAAGCTTCTTAGGAAGGATAAACTTTGTCCGCAGATTTGTGCCTAATTTTGCCACTCTTGTGAAGCCTCTAACTATGATGTTGAAGAAGAGTCTGGCATTCAAATGGACAGCAGAAGGCAAAGAGAGTTTTGAAAACATCAAGCATGCAATATCACAAGCTCCAACTCTTATCAACCCATATTTCTCAAAGGATTTCATGTTGTATGCATTTGGAGGATCAGATACAATCTCAGCTATCTTGACACAACTGAATAGAGAAGGTTCATAACAGCCCATAGCATTCTTCAGCCAAACCTTGGAAGACTATGAAATAAAGTATTGTTTCATCGAAAAGCATGTCCTTGCTGTCATCAGGAGCTCGAAGAAGGTCAGACATTTGGTCTCAAACAATAAGATTCAACTGCTGGTGTCTCATGCTGGTGTCAAGGACTTCCTCCTAAACAAGGATTTAAACGAGAAGAGAGCAGGTTGGATCACTCGGGTGATGGAATATGATATTGAAATCAAAGTGACCAAGCTAGTTTGTGGCAAAGGCTTTTGTGAGCAGCTCGCTTCCAAACAACTAGATTTGAGTCAAAAGTGAAGAGGATGTTGTCTCTGCTACTACTGAACGATCAAGACCAACCAGCTGATGATGCACTCATCCCATGTTGGACTCAAGACCTTGTGCATTACCTCCAGATAGGATTGTGCCCTCCAGAAGTGAGCAAGACAAAGAGGAGATACTTTAGACTACAAGCTATCCCGTATGTACTCATTGATGGTATCTTGTTCAAGAAGGACATCAATGGTGTTCTATTAAGATGCATTGGAATAGGTCAAGTTGAGAAGATCTTACACGAGTTCCATGACGGGGAAGCAGGAGGCCACTTTGCTCCGCGAGTGACAGCTCTCAAAATCATGAAAGCTGGTTACTATTGGCCTACTGTGTTCAATGATTGCTACTCATGGGTCAAGAAATGCAGGAAATGTGCATTCTTCACGGGGAAAGAAAGGTTAGCAGCGCTGCCCCTTCGTCCAATTTCAGTAAATCAGCCATTCATGCAATGGGGATTGGACTTCATTGGGGTTATCAATCCCAATTCAAGTCAGGGCCACAAGTGGATACTAACAGCAACAGACTATTTCACCAAGTGGACCGAAGCAGTGGCACTCAAGGAGGCAAATGAATCTAATATCTTAGATTTCTATGAAGGGATAGTCACGAGGTTTGGTGCCCCTGCCACTATCATATCTGATAATGCATTGGCATTCCTTGGAACAAAGATCACCGAATGGGCTGTCAAGAATTGTGTGTATCTCAGCACTTCATCAAACTATTACCCTCAAGGTAATGGCCAGGCCGAGTCTACGAACAAGAACCTACTAAGAATCATCAGAAAGACTCTGGATGAAAACCAAAGGACTTGTCACGCAAAGCTCAAATCAGCCCTATGGGCTGATAGGATCACACCCAAGAGGTCTACAGGAAGCTCTCCTTACAAGCTTGTGTACGGGAAGGAAGCAGTTCTACCTATATCACTCGAGTTTCCAGCATTAGAACTCATGAAACAGTTGGAACTAGCTGAGTTTGAACCTATGGAAATCAAGTATGCAGAGCTAATGGAATTAGAAGCGACAAGAGAGCACGCAATGCAGACCATAGAAAAGGATAAAGCATTGGTCAAAAAGAGTTTTGACAAGAAAGCTAAGGCCAGGATATTACAAACTAGAGATTTGGTACTGAAGTGGGATGCTGATCGTGCAAAACCGGGAAAGCACTCCAAGTTTGATGCCATCTGGAGTGGCCCATACATGATCATTGAATGCAAAGGTAGCAATGCTTTCCGACTGGCTAAGTTGGATGGTGAAGAATTGCAGATTCCGGTCAATGGGATCTATCTCAAACGCTGCTACTAGAAAGATAGATTTTCACCCTTGTAAATATTAATTTAGAATTTCCATTCCTCTAAGTGCTTATGCACATTGTACTGCTGTTAGAGTAGTTTTTATTTCCCTAAGTGCTTGTGCACATGTCCTATTGCTTCTAGTATGTGCATGTTTGCAGCTCATCAATCTCCTAGAAAAGAATTTGCAGCCACAGAAAACCAGCTCAACGAATGTTTCGATGGCTCAAGGACATAGGTTTTCAAATTTCAGATCAGCTGAGAGGTTATCAAACAGACTCCATGCCCAATGGATTGCTACAAGCAGCTGGCCGTTCTTCATCCGGGCGAGATGACCCCGCATTGAGTCGCTTAAAATTGTTATCCAAAATTCACCCCTCAAGGTAATTTTGATAACATGCATCAAATTCTTTAGTCCCAAGCAATTATATTGATTCAAGGCAAAAATCATGTTTCTGGGGTCCCCTCAGGTTCTTTCTAACTCTTCTGTCCAAGAAGAAAACCCAGAAGTTTTTAAAAATGTAAAAAATTGCAAAAACAAGCTCGGGCCAGGAAAAATCATGAAAAATGGCTAAGTCCTAGTCCTCGCAACAGTCGGGACATAAGGGACATCTGGGCGCGAACCGGCCGAAAGGCCGCCAGGCGGTCTGCGCAACATTTGGGACATCTAGGCCAAAGGGACGCGTGGGACGTGGAAATCCGAACTGGCTGAAAAGTGGAAAAAATTGACTAATCATTGAAATAAGCGATGCAGGGACATCCGGCAATTAGTACACGGAGGACGCAAGTTGGCCAAAAAGACTTAAGGCAGCCGGACAGTTGGGCCGAAGGTACGTGAAGTACGCGAACTGGCCGGATCAGCCGAAATGAGAACTTTCACACCGGGACAGTTGGGACAAAAGTACGCGAACCGGCCGAACCGGGCGAATCGGGAAAATTTGTCCCAAACAGTCCGGGACAAGCGGGACAAGAGTACGCGGCGGACGCGAACCGGCTCGGTTCGGCTGAAATAGGGGACTTTTGTACTGGGACATCTAGGCCAAAGGGACACATGGGATGCGAAAAGCCGAAGCGGCCGGCAGCAAGGAAGAAAAGTCAACATTTGGTCCGGAAACTTCAAATGGCCATAACTTTTGACTCCGAGCTCCGATTTTCATAAAATTGGACTTTCTGGAATGAGCACGACGTCCTCTACACCACAAAAATTAGATTTCTTATTTTTAAGAAGGCTAGATATATTTAAATGAAGGAAACATGTTCCGCTCCGCTTAGTCAATGCTCATTCTGTCAAATGACAGAAAACGCCTCGCTGACCCAAAATAGCCGCCCGCACTCAGAAGGCCATAACTTTTGCATTTCTCAACAAAATCACACAAATTTGGTACCATTGGAATCGTGGCTCTGATCCCAACACACAGAAATCAAGAAATTCTAGATTTGATGAGAGATTGATCAAGATTTTTAACAAAACGTGGCCGGGTTCAGAATAGTGTTTTATTTGGTAGCTGGGAGTGCAATTAAGAGGCATGGTCATCATTCTTTCTCTGCTGCAGCACATGGGACAGTATGGGGAGCCTTTTGCAAGTAATATATAATCATTTCACTCAATTTAATGCCTCTTATAGGTGGTTGAAGGATAGATTTCGGGATTTCCATTTTCCCTTCTCTTCCCCTTCTCATTTTTTCTATAAATTGGAGTGTTGGGCTCATTGTAAAGGAGAGAGTTTTTGGGTAGCAAAGCTCTGCCAAAATTGCTTTGTGAAGCCAGTGTGTTGCAGGCCCTTGTAGTGGACTCCTTGCATGGTGATCCAGGCCCTTATCTTGTAATAGACTGAACTGTGCATATCATGAAGCAATAAAATATCAGTTTGTGGATGTATCTTCCCCTGCTGTGTTTTCTTGCATTCTTCTTGCCCCTTTAATCTTTCTACAAGAATATTGTGTCTATTATTATGTTCTTGCAGGGATCCATTATCATTGTGTATGCTTGGAATATTGTTGTGAATGCATTTTGCTAGATTATGGAGAACTGTCATCACCTCTTCTAGTGTGTACTTTGCTTCTGTATTTCACACATTTGGAGACTACTCTCACACCCTCCTTTTCTGGTGTATCACCGCTTTAGTGTAGGCTTTCATTTTATGCACTCTCTCTCCCTGGTCCCTTGGAAATTTAGATTAGAATAGTTAGCTTATCCTGCATTAGAGTAGATTGTGGCAGGTAGTTTAGGAGCAAGAACCGGCTTTCTCGGAGGTCTATCTCAAGTAGCAAGTCCCAAAACTTGGAGATAGTACCCATGTTATCCAATCACACCGTGAGTTCAAGTATAAACACAAGGGTGTTGTGATTCGGTGATAACACAAACCAAAGGGAATCTTCTAATATGCATATGTTCCCCACTTGGTTATAAACGTCATTTTGAATTGGTCCTCTTCCTTGAACAAGATCTGATTGAAACCTTAATACCCATCTAACCGTGAGAATCTTTACACGGTGGCCACATTTTACAAAATCTACTCCATTGAAGGGAAAGGATAATGATCCTTTACAGATGCCTTGTTCAAATCTCTGAAATCAACACAGAGTCTGATTTCACCATTCTTCTTGTGCATTGGAACTAGATTCATGACCCAAGTATATTATTTGATGAGAAAAATATTTTTTCCTCAATGTGTTTGGATAATTACTTTCTCATGAGGGGCTCTATCTTTGCATTGACTAGTAATTGCTTTTGCCTCATGGGCTTGATACTAGGATCAAGGTCAATGGAGTGTTGAGTAACACTTGGATCAAATCCTTTAAGATCTTCATACTCCCATGAGAATATATTACTATATTTCTGAAAGAGAGAGATGAAGGCCTTTTTCTTCATGTGCGTAAGCTTTACCGAGAAGTAACTCTTTCCCTCTTTGCAATAGTGACTGGGAGAAGTTTTCTTGCTCGGTGTTCATATAATTTTCTTCACCCTTGAACACATCATCGTGGCTAATATTTTATCTAAGGTGACAAACCCTTTAGGCTTCTTATTTGAGTTCGGTTAAATCACTTGGTCACCATAGTTTTCATGCAAGTCACCTTGCATACTATGAGAAATCATCTTCATTTTAGATGAACTAGATGATCTGCGCATCATTATCAAACACTTGCCATCCGGTGTTATTATCCGGAATGGATGGTCGACCACCATATTAATGTGCTAATGTTTCCTTCGAAAAAGTCGATGAGAAAACGTGAACCAATCGTGGCCATTTTATCATCTTCCTTGTTCATTTACATGGAAACACCTACAGATTAAAGTATTAAAGCTCTTAAGTAGGTCCCAAACTCTATGTTTATAATCTTTGAGAAGATTTTTCTTTTCCCGAAGTTGTTGGTAACACGGTGGATAACTAATTCGGTATCCCCGAATATCTGCAGTGCCTTAAGTTTTCTCTTTTCAATAATAATCGAGACCATACACGGCACTTCATACTCTGCCACATTGTTAGAATAGGTAGACTACAATCTATGTGCAAAGAATAATTTCTCATCCTTGGGAGAAATGAGAAACACTCCTACTCCCACATTGTTTCTGCTTCTGGAACCATCAAAGTATAACTTCCATAGACCAGTGTTCTCTTCATTTTTCTTGAGCACGCATGGCAGCATAGCTTCTTCTTCAAGAATGCAGTAAGTACCAAGCCTAATTTCATAGGCTTCCAGTTCTTCAACATGTGGGTCAAATTTATGGTGCCTCTTTTCCCACTCATAAAGTACTATATCGTAATAGAATGTGGAAAAGGATGCTCTTCAGAACTGAATCTTATTCTTAAATTAAGTAGTTGGCTTTGGGAGGGGATGAAATATATGAATCTACATGATAGCAAAACATTGGCTCAACTTGTATGGTAAACCAGGTACCATACATTGTCTTGAGTAACATATGAGACCAATTAGAAGAGAAGTAACCACCCAATTTTGTAGTAAATTACCTTGGTAGACATAGGGTAAACAAAGGAGGTAGGTAAATGATTGACATATCATCGTTATGTTGAGGATTGGACATGCATGAAGGGTCAACTCAATTTCCTTGATGACTCCTAAGGTAGTGACAGTTGAACCAGCAAGTTGTAGGACTAATTTTTACAAGGGCTATACCTAAGACCTATGACATTAGCTATATTATTGGGCATAACAGAGGTACTAGCACCTGAGTCTATCATGTAATTATGCACTAGGTATTTTCCTATGATCAAGGACATATAGAAGGGTGGGTTTTTGAGAATTTTAATTACTTGATTCTCCTCTTCTTGGTAGATGTTGATAGAAGCATGTGACTTCGCATAGTTGGGTCAAAGTGTAGAAGTTGTGATAGGGCCTCATGCGGCATATCCTGTTAATATGGAATTGTTAGAGAATCCCACATTTTAACATTTATATTTGTCTTCTTCATATGGACCACAATGCATAATGGAAGACCCATTAACATGTGCATTTGGGGAACAACCTCCTTTATTGATTATTTAGTTACTGAAGTAAGAGCCTTGGATGGCGTAGAGGAGTGACCTAGAAAAGGAGGGGTGTGCAACACTTTTGAAGGATATTTATGTCAGGGCATCTTTTGGAGGGATTTGAGTACTTTTACCATTGTATGCCTTGGTTGTATCCTTCTTCTTTTACTTGGTCCACTTCTATTGTTGGGATTGTGACCTACGTGTCGACTCTAGCATTATCTTCTTGTACCTTGTGTTGTCTCGCAACTTGGGCACACGGTCTGCTTGTATCATCATGTAGCTTGGTTTCTTACATGTAAGTCCTTAGCACCAAAGAACATTAGATTGGAAATAGGAGGAACCTCTAGCCTTTCTTTATTTTCTCGCTTGGGGCACTTGTTAAAGGCTCAAAAGTTGAGTCATTATGGATCATGTAGGATTGGGTACACGCAACATTAACATAGTGATATTGACTATGAGGCATGTTACAATGGAAGCACCATTCTACCTCCTATGTCAAATTGTTCTAAACTATAACAAGCGCCCGACTTGCATTTGGTGCTGGAAGAGAGGGTGTAGGAGGAACAACTTGCAAAGACATATGTGCACTAG
This sequence comes from Taxus wallichiana var. yunnanensis, assembly GCA_018340775.1. Taxonomy (NCBI): domain Eukaryota; kingdom Viridiplantae; phylum Streptophyta; class Pinopsida; order Cupressales; family Taxaceae; genus Taxus; species Taxus wallichiana. The sequence goes on along the minus strand of CM031235.1, from coordinate 84,606,862 downwards.
CATACCATCTATCTTTCGCTAGTTGGGTGCATACCTTTGTTTCCATATTGACTTTGCTAAGGTTAATTACTTTGGCTATCTTCCGATTAGGATTTACTCTACAGTGTGTGCTTGTTGTTTCTATAATCATATAACTTTATTTGACAAATTTCTAATCGGGGTATTCAATTCTTCATCATCCTTTTATTGCACTTTGGAGAGTAGGATGTTTATACAACCGATTTGTGCACTTCTCTCGAGGATAGGAACAGGGGAAAATAAAGGTTGGGGTGCTTACGACATTTCTAGGAACAAGATCATAGGTGGTCTAGGAGCTATCTTTCCCACCTGAATAAGACTATTTTCCACCCTTACTACAATATTATAAGTGGCTGGTAAATTCCTACCTCCCATGGATTGAATCATTACTGATATATCATTATTAATCACCTTTATATAATACGAGAAAGCATGTTGGGTGTAGGTCTTGTTATCACCAAATCACTGCACCCTTCTTAAGCACATATACTTGAACTCACCGTGTGATTGGATAACATGGGTACTATCTCCAAGTTTTGGGACTTGCTACTTGAGATAGTCCTCCGGAGAAAGTTGGTTCTTGCTCCTAAACTACACCGCCACAATCTACTCTAATGCAGGGGACACTAACTATTCTAATATAAATTTCAAGGGATCGGGAGAGAGAATGCATAAAATGAAAGCCTACACTAAAGCAGTGATACACCAGAAAAGGAGGGTGTGAGAGTAATCTCCAAATGCGTGAAATACAGAAGCAAAGTGCACACTAGAAAAGGTGATGACAGTTCTCCATAATCTAGTAAAATGCATTCACAAAAATATTCCAAGCATACACAATGATAATAGATTCCTGAAAGAACATAATAATAGACACAATATTCATGTAAAAAGATCAAAGGGGCAAGAAGAATGCAAGAAAACACAGAAGGGGAAGATACATCAACAAACTACTATTTTATTGCTTCATGATATGCACAGTTCAATCTATTACAAGATAAGGGCCTGGATCACCATGCAATGAGTCCACTACAAGGGCTTGCAGTGCATTGGTTTCACAAAAAAAATTTGATAGAGCTTTGCTATCTGAAAACTCTCTTTTTACAATAAGCCCAACACTCCAATTTATAGAAAAAATGAGAAGAGAAAGAGAAGGGAAAAATGAAAATCCCGGAATATGTCCTTCAACCACTTGTAAGAGGCATAAAATGGAGTAAAATGATTATATATTACTTGAAAAAGGCTCCCCATACTGTCCCAAGTGCTACAGCAGAGAAAGAATGATGACCATGCCTCTTAATTGCACTCCCAACCACCAAATAAAACACTGTTATGAACCCAGCCACGTTTTCTTAAAAATCTCGATCAATCTCTCATCAAATCTAGAATTTATTGATTGTTGTGTTTCGGTCTCGAGCCATGATTCCAATGGTACCAATTTTGTGTGATTTCGTTGAGAAATGCAAAAGTTATGGCCTTCTGAGTGCGGGCAGCTATTTTGGGTCTAGCAAGCGTTTTCTGTCATTTGACGAAATGAGCATTAACCGATCGGAGCCGAAATTCCAATTTTATGAAAATCGAAGCTCGAGTCAAAATTTATGGCCGTTTGAAGTTTCACAGTCAAATGTTGACTTTTCTTCTTTGCTTTATCGGCCTTTTACGCTTTTCGCGTCCCTCGCATCCTACGCGTACCTTGGGCCCAGATGTCCCAAACGAAAATCTCCTGTTTCGGCCGATTCGAGCCTCCTTGTTCCTATTTACGGTGAAGACACATGGCGAGATTCCATTCGCTCTCAGCTCTTTCAGCTTTTCGCGTCCCACACGTCCCGATGTCCCAACTGTCCCCATGATTGCCTAGACTCGGACTTAGCCAATTTTCTTCATTTTTTCAGCCCCAAGCTTGGTTTTTTGCAATTTTTTCACCTTTTCTAACTCGTTGGGTTTTCTTCCTAGATGGGAGAGTTAGAAGGAAGCCAAGGGGGGCCCAAAAACATGATTTCAGGCCTTAAATCAATCTATTTACTTGGGACTAAAGAATTTGATGCATGTTATCAAAATTACCTTGAGGGGTGAATTTTGGATAACAGGTCTTACCACAAGAGGGATTATGTCCCAAGTCCTCTGAAATCTGATGTTGAAATCAGTCATCTACTCATTGGGTTCCCTCCTTGTTGTTTTCAATTGCTCCATCAGAGATAGGTGATCTAACTTATCTTCAAAATAATTGTAAAGAGTTGTTCCTAACTCATCGCAGGTGGAAATGGATCCATGTCTCAAACCTCGGTACCATTGAATCACTTTACCTTTGAAAGAGGTTACAAGTAACCTGACTACTACATCATCATGTGTGATCAAATGGAGTGAACATACATTCGCTACATCTTGAATATGCACCCGAGGTGTGACTTGATTCTTACCAAGAAAAGTATGGAATACTTTTGAGCACGCCATTTGGCATATCATGTTACATGGCCAAAACCAGGGGAATTCCTCCAGTGAAGTTAGAAAATTTACTTAATGGAGGAGGTGGTTGATGTGCTATAGTAGGGCACACTAGTTTTCTCTGTTATGATGAGGATTTGAATGGGTGTGGCACCGGAGATAGAGATGTGCACGTGGGATTTCTGAACAAACTCTTCTTAGGGATAGTCAGTAGGTACTCAAAATAATATTCAGCTACTATACTTCTCATTGTATGCACTCTTCTCATGAAAGGCACTAAGGTATACTAAAACAAATATTTGAAAATGTTAGGAGTCGTCATATGTGGTGAAGTGAGCCTCCAAAGGCTGAAATACTTAGTCCACACACTAGACCTTAGTAATATGAAATTTAATATTTCATTTCTTGTCCCACCGGGCATGCCAAAAATTGTTGGTCATCAAACTTGCACTGTGTCTCAGATCTAGAGGAACCAAGTCATTTGAGATCACAATGGAACTTTCCTCAAGTTGTGGGACCTTGCGTGCTTGGGATGGATCTCTGGAGAAGGTTGGTTCCTCTATCTAGTTCTACTGCTACTGCTACTCCTAGTGCTGAAAGGGAAAATTAAGCTAATGATGCCAAGGGACCAGGGATAGAAGGATAACATGGAAGGAAACCTACACAAAAAGGTGATAGCACCAGAAAAGAGGGATGAAAAGTATCTGTTCTAAGTGAAAATGAAGGGAAATACATGAAAAATATCTAGGCACTGTAGCACAACTTAAAACGTAGTTACCAGATCGAGTTTCATGTAACAAAACTAAATAAGGATCTGCAAGGGACGTGAAATGGCATAACAGACACACAATGCAAAAGAAAAGCAAGGAGAAGGAATGCAAACACATTAGGATAGAGAATAGTCACAAAACGATTCTTCTATTACTTACGATATGCACAAATTTTTTATAATGGTGAAAGAGACCGATATCCACATGCAAGAACCAGATCCATACGTTTGCAACTCAAAATATAGAAAATATGAAGACCTTAGGAAAATGTGTAAGGATTCAAAGTATCCAACATTAAAAATGAGCCCAACTCTTACATTTATAGATGAATCCATGGAAGAATAAGAGAATGAGGGAAAATCCAAATTTGAAATGTAACCACCAACAAACAAGCGTTTAATGCTTGCAAATCCACCTAAGATTATGTCAAATGCACTTCCGAAGTCTACTTGGTGTGTTGAAGAAGTAAGGATGGCGAATGGATCAAATCGGTGGTTGGAGCAATTAGATCTGCCCATTATTGCTCATAAATATATATCCCATTTCTCACCTACCAGATCTGCCAAGAATTTGAATTTGAATATTTAGCACTATATCCTATGTCAAAGAACTACCCGAAAAATCCAAGTGCAAGCTTATTAGACCTCTATAACAAAATATACAACCTGTCGAAAAATTTTTCGAGTTGTCGCCGCATGTAAAATATGTGTCATGCGCAGATTGGCTGAAAGGATCGCCAACTATGCAAATGTTCTTGTTGTTTCTACCACGTGTCACTCATTGATTTGTTGCAAGGATCAGGTATCCTATTGGCATGCTTTGAATGGTCATGTGGCACACTCAAGCATGTCAAAATGACGTGGCATGGAATGGCACAAAGGTATACATACGAAGAAAAGAATGTATGAAGAAGGCGAAGTAATACGTGTGCGGGAAATGAGGAAAAATGGGGGCGAGATAATGCATGGTCAAGGCACAACTATTACAAGATGATGTTTAGGGTGCGTGAGAGGGACATGGATACCTAATTAAAGTAAGTTCAAGGCACATGCACAGGGTGAATAGATGCTTAGGAAGAAGGTGAATGCACGTAAAGAAGCACGTAAGGGGAAGATGGAACAAAGAGGAAAAAGAAAGGACGGGAAGAAGGGAAATCATGTAAGGGAGCATGAGGAAAATTAGGGAATGTGCCTAGGGAACTCAAGAGTGTATAATCTCGCAACGAAGTTCTCAAAGGCCAAAGATGTATACAAGTTACCCAAACAATTAGGAGAGTTATTTGGATAACAGTACATAGAATCTACTTTCATATTGCAAGACTCCATTATACAAATTAAAACCTTTATATATTGTATCATTCAAATTTTCTATTAATGTAGTTTTCACATGTTGATAATACAAATCAGTTTGTAGTTGTTTACTTACTTCTTCCTTAAACTATGTTATGAGGGTCACAATTGCAAAAATATGCTTCCTACAACTCTTTGAATTAGCCACATGGTTCTCTTTTCCTTTAACGTAACTAATTTAAAATTCATATTGGGATAGAAACTCCAGCCACCTATGTTATCTTGCGTTTAAATTTGGCTGCGTAAATATGTTTTTAACCCCAAATGGTATGTTTTCAGTTCAAATGGATTTCCTAATAGGTAATGCCTCTAAATTTGTAAGGCATGAACTATGAAAACAAGTTATAATTCATGGGGAGCATAGTTATACTCATATACCTTCATTTTTCTACTATCATAAGTAATTACATTATCATTTTGCAAAAAAATCCACCCAAACCTTCACCCAAGGTATCAATTACCATGATGAAGCTTTCATTGGGATTTGGAACCTTCAAAACATGTTTTATTGTATTTTTCTTTTAGAAGATTAAATACATTTTCACACTTTTCAATACACAATTTTTTTCCTTTTTTGTAAATAAGTTATTGGTTCAGCCACTCTTGAGAAATCTTTTACATATTTTCTGTAATAACTATACAACCCCATAAAGCTTCTTACTTCATGTACATTCTTAGGTGCTTGTCACTCAATAATGGATTTGATTTTTTATGGGTCAACTAAGATCCCATCTTTGTTTATGATGTGCCCAAGGTATTGCACCTCGTTCTGATAAAAAGAACATTTCAAAATATTACCGTATAGTTTCCTTTTTCTAAGCACATATAACACTATTCTCAAGTGTTCATTGTGTTCTTCTATGTTCTTAGAATAAATCAAAATATCATCAAAAAAACCAACAAAAATTTATCTAAGTATTCTTGAAAAATATTATTCATAAGATTCATAAATGCAGCAAGTGCATTAGTGAGTCCAAAAGGTAAAACAATAAACTCATAATTCCCATATCTTGTTCTAGACTCTATCTTACAAATTTCTTCATCCTTTTTCCTTAGTTGATGATAACTGGTCATAAATCAATCTTTTAATAAACAAATGAATCTCTCATCTGATAAAAAGGTCATCAATTCTCATAAATGGACACCTATTCTTTATTGTTGCCTTGTTAAGCATGTGATAATCAATGCATAGTGTAAATTATGAATAGGGACGGAAGCATGGTATGTTTATTGATATTCAATCAAATCAAGTACAGAGGTGAGGGCTGTAATATTTATAAATATCTAACATTCATGTGCATACAAATGGGATGTTGCAACGATGCAATAATAAACACACTCGTGCACATATAATTACAAATATATGGTTTTAACTATAAAACAATAAAACAATCCAAAGTATGATATGGGAATACTATTCCCAATTACAAACAAAATAATGTTTACAACCACACCAATAACTAAACTACATTAGTAACAATAAAATAACTAAAGTAAAAGTATCTATAATGCATAATTACAATGTTTACCCTAACATTCCCCCTTTATTTTTCATTTCCTCAAGGGATGAGGAGAGGAACTCTCTTAACAACTAAAACTTTTCATGTGAAATTGAGTTTATGAATATATATGCTCGTTGTTCATCTATTGGGAAAAATTGAAGCTATGTGTTGTGTTTCAAGACATGCTCGTGTATCAAATGAGCATGTAATTTGATGTGCTTTATTCTCTCATGAAACATTGGATTGAAAAAAATTTTGACAACACTTCCATTTTCTACATACATGGTGGTAGGTTTTGTCCAGTGGTATTCCAAGTCCTTCTAGTATGCGATGTAGTAATATCACTTCATGACACTTCACCTGTAGTATGATATTTTTCCTCTATAAAAGAGCGAGAAATAAAGTGTTGTTTCTTAATTCCCCATGATATCGGTCAAGATCCCAAAAAGATTACAAATCCAAAAGTGGGTTTCATATCATCGATGTTACCTACATGATCTGAATCAATATCCAGTCAAGAAGAATTGATCATTCTTCTTGTATTCTAGACCAAGATCCATTATACCCTTGAGATATCTCAAGATCTACCTTACTTCCTTCCAATGACAAACTTTGGGTTCCTAGCATGAACCTGGAAAGATATCTCACTACAAATCTGATATCTGGTCTAGTGTATGTGAGGTAAATGAGACTCCCAATCAACTATCGATAGAGAGTTACATCTACCACAAGAGATGGATTTGAACGAGATAACTAAAGTATCGTCTCCATAGGTGTAGCAATAGGTGTGCAATCCATCATCCTAAATTTCTCGAGCGTTGTCTTGGTATACTTCAACTGAAAAAAATATGTGATTCTCTTTTTTCCATACTTCCAATCCAAGACAATAGTGCATTAGCCTGAGATATGTCATGTCAAACGATTGATTATGATATTTCTTCATTGCATCGATCATCTTCACTAAACTACCAGTGATGAATAGATCGTTAACATAAACAAAAACAATCAAAATCTTTCCCCCTTTATTTTTGAGGTAGAGATTGGGATCATATAGATTTCTGACGAATCCATGTTATACGAGATGCTCATCTATTTTGATGTACCAAGCTCGGGGTGCCTGTTTAAGGCCCTACAGAGATTTTTTTGAGTCTGCATACTTTTGTTTCTTCTCCAGGTATGAAATATCCCTTAGGTTGAGTCATGCATACTTCTTCTTGTAGATCTATGTTTAGAAAGGCACTTTTCACGTCGATCTAAAGAACTTTACAACCAAACTATGTAGCTAGAGAAAAGTTCTTGCTAATCATTTTGATCTTAGCTATGGGAGAAAATGTCTCCTCATAGTATATGCCTTCATTTTGTGTGTACCCCTTTTCTACTAGTCTTGCTTTATACTTTTCTATGGTCCCATCTTCTTTGTATTTTGTTTTGAATATATAGCTACAACCAATGGGATTATTCCTTGGTGGAAGATCGACAAGCTACCAAGTGTGATTTTTCATCACTGAATTATATTCATCATCCATGGCATCTTTCCAATATTTTGACTGTAGGGCATCCTAGATCGCACCCGACTCATTAGATTTAATAACTCTACTCATGAAAGCAAAGTTTACTTATTTTCATGCTTTACTATGAGTTTGTGGTCCAGTGGTGTATGTATCTGGTGGAGCATCTAATTTTGCATCTTGCATAATGTTAGTATACCACTTAGGCATACTTTTATTTCTCCCATGGGTCGTGGTTCTATCTCGATCATCACCATCATCCCATCATAATTTTCATCATTTGCGAGAACATCATCTTATGTTTTTACAACAGTGGAATATCTACATCGGGAGATTCTAGAGGAGTCTCGACTTCCTTCTTCTCAAATAACTCAACATCTCTACTTGGTGTAAACTTTTTCAATCTTTGGATCCATCACTATGTACCTAAGAGTTTCTTAAGCTTAATAGCCAATGAATATGAATTTTTGTGACTTCATATCTAAATTCTTTATGTTCTTATTGGGTATGTGCACACTTTAATTTGCACCGAATACTCTAAGGTGTGCAATAGATGGATTTTACTATGACCATGCTTTATGTGGTGTCACTTCATCAAGAGAAACTATAGGCACTCTATTTAACAAAAAAATGTTTTATTTGCTACTTTTTCCCAAAATGTCCTCGCTAGTTCTGAATCATCGATCATACAACACACCATTTCCATGATAGTACAATTTCTTCTCTCAACAACACCATTCAACTACAGTGTGTTTGGAGGAGGCATTTGTTGACAAATCATGTGAGCTTATAGATAAAATTTGAACTCATTACTGGTGAATTCCCCCCTCAATCTGAGTGGAGATATCTAATATGATGACCATTATCATTCTCTATAGCCACTTTGAAATTTTTGAAGTTCTCAAAAGCTTCACTTTTCTTGGGAAGACAAAAAATCCATTTTTCTTAAATAATCAACACAAAGCATGAAGTAATTAAATCTAGAATGACTTAGTTGCATTGCATCATAAAGATCAACATGAACTAGATAAAGCTTACAATGAGATCGATAAGTACTCTTTTGGAATGAATTTCTGTGTTGTTTTCCTACTAGGAAGTTAGGACACTTATATGTATCCTTTTGGAGAGATGGAAAGCCTCTCACCATGTTGTGCAAGTGAAGTGTTTCAAGATATTTGAAACTGATGTGACCAAGTTTCTGATGCCACAACTGTGCAAAGGTATAATTCTTAGCCACAAGTGCATGATCATCCCTATGGACAAATTCAAGCTAGAACATACGTCCCACATTGGAGGATTTTGCAATAATTTTTGAGCTTCTTGATTTGTCTTGAATCAAACACACTTTTTTACCAAAATGACTATCAAATTAAATCTTCAAATTGTGATCTAGAACTCTGACTAACTAATAGTATATTTTTTGTTAACCCAAGGACATATAGTACATCTGATAGTATACAATTATGTGAACCAAGAGGTAGATAAATGTTCCCAATCCCCTATATTGTATAAAAATAATCATCACCTAATGAAACATGATTTTTTGAAGGAGTGTCCCTCATTGTAGTAAACTAGTCTTTGTTCTTGGTCATGTATCAAGTGGATCCCAAATCAACATATCAAATATCACTAGATGACATGGATGGGTCAACTGGAATAAGCAATGCATAAGAAGTTTTCTAGTGTATAAAAACAAACAATTCGGAAAATATGTAGAGAATATAAAACCTTGATCGGAAGGTACAACAGAGGAAAATAAATTACTTTGAGTATGTAAGGATCAAGCCCGTTTGATTAAATTCCCTTAATATAGAATACAACTGATTATGAAGGAACAAAATATCAAGGTTTTAGAAATGCAAGGACAAACTCGAAACTCAAAAATTTCAAATGTACTAGAACCGATTCAAGCTCACATATGTAAAACTCAAAGCACTCAAAATGTGGGTGAAGCAAAAAAAATCCAGCTCATAATGGAAAGAAATGTTTTGGACATAGAGCCTTATGTACAATACATCCCATGATAGGTGAAAGACTTATCACTAACTAGATCTCAAGAGAAAAATAATCCAAAAACCTATGAGCCTAATAATCTTGCAAACAAAGAACTCTAAAATATGAGGAATAATGTGATGGAAAGAACTCAAAAATGAAATACACTTGAGCTAAATGTGCATGGAAGAATTAGGTATAGGATTTAGGGTTTCATCGGAAAAGAAATCAAAATCGAGCACGTAGGAGTTTGAGTTCAACAAAGAAAGGTAAAAAATAGAACACAAGATACGAGATCGACTTACCAAAAGAAATGGTGGCCACAACACCTCACAGAGATCTAAATAGAAGAAAATAATATTCAGCGTCCAAGAAATGATAAGATCCCATAACAATTTTCAAACTCGGGTTGAAATGCGAAAAGAGACAAGTATCAGTGCATAAAATTCATAGAGTAGCGAAACCCAACAAGTTTTGAACTCAAGAATCCATTATGATAGAACTTAAGCAACAAAAGTGAAATCATTGAGTTACAATGTTGAAACAAAGCATATCACCTTTCAAAATAGCATCCATGACCACAATGATCTTGCACAGTAACTCGAAAGAGTAGAAACAACAGAAATATGCAAGTACTAGCACTCATAGAACGACAAAATGCATGTGTAGTGCCTCAGCAATGCAGACAGAGTTCTTCTCTGTGAATAAACTAAGCTTGAAGGCTTTAACAATGGCAGCCAACATGATCAAATATCACTCAAATGCTATAAATAGAGAAAATATAACCAAACACAGATATTCAAAACCTCAGAGAACTATTTTGCAGAGGAAATGAAGCTCGAAAATCGACAACAATGGTCGTGAAGAAAAATGTCCATGTCTTCACCACTTGGAACGAGCAAGAGAAATGAAAAATGATGAGCTCATCGTGACTTTTAACTAATCTAACTCACCATAGTTATTTCTCAACGGCCAAGATCTAATCGGTGAAATTAAACGATCCACATTGATAACTCCATAGTTAAAACATCGATGATTGGGGATCACGAAGGTATAGAGATCAATGATCAAGATTCAATCTCCAATTTCCATACAAACTCCAGACCTTAACCACAGTCATTGTTAACTGCACTGCATTCGAGGTACACAATTCAATGGTGAGGATGATCATAGTGCAAGATCCAATGATGCACAACAAAACCACATGCCAACCACCAAGCAATCACCAACTGTCCAGTTGTAAAAGGACAGAAGATCAACGTTCAAATATTATCCCTAAAATCAATTCAAACCAAGGTGAGTTAAACGCCACTCGAAATTTTACAATGGGTTGAATCACCTTGGAGAGGGGGCCAACCTCATTATTATCCAAAAACATTTTCAGTGACCTAATTAAGGTCTAAAACATACTAATGTCGATAACCATCATTAGCAAAAAGGTAAATTATTACCTCTTTTAAATGTTGTTATACATGATTAGCAAAAAGGGTGAGCTTTACCTTATATTACCCATGATCAAAAGGATGAATAAAATTGTAAAACCATAGTCTATGTACCAACAAGCAAAAGGTAAACCTTATGTTATTTGTTATGGGTCTTTCATCAAAAGCAATCAAACTATGCCTTTAAGAAAAACTAGGTTTGCCAACCAAGTGGAAGAATGAAGACTTTGTATCATCCAATGATTATTCAAAAGGAGGTCAAAACCAGAATGAAGACAAAGTGTGCACATCACAGGTGGTCCCCATACTAGTAAGATTAGAAAGAAAACAATAACATTATGTGTACAAATTACAATTCTTCATGTAAACACAAGAGGACAAATAGATGTCAACATAGAGCCTATAGGTGGTCCCCATCGGGATGAATGCATGTGTGAATTATTTTTGTAAATCATTTCAAATAAAGATATTATTTTACTCACACACAAAGATATTATTTTGCATGTGAATCCAAAGGGAAGAATTAAAGAATGTTAAATCTATCATTTACAAGTGGATCAAGTTGTAGATGTCACATCATCGATTAGAAGATGAGATTGCATGCATCGGAGAAGAATTACTCATGAAGGAAAGATTATTGTTATCCAATTTATTCATGCAACTTTATTAAAAATAGAACATTCAACTGCAGTTTGACTGAGTTGTATTTTATAACCAAGGCTATTAATGCCTCATTTTATTAGCATGTTTATTTTATTCCTTTATTTATTTAGGATAAAGGATAAAAATAGGATGCATGGGTGAGTACAATTTTATTCTATTTTTAGGATGGGTGGGATGAGTAAAATTGCTATATATTGTGTGCAATTGCAAGGCACCGCTGGAATTTTGGACACATGAGTGCTAAAGAAGATTTTTCTAGTTTTTCCTTTGAATGAGAGCTAATTACTGCCTTTCCAATTATTTGTAGTGTCATGTATACTTTATTATTTCTTGTTAATTTCAAATTCCCGATTGATCATCTTACCTTGCTATAAATTTATTTATTTCTCGCATAATATTAGTGTGCATGTCTTATCTTAACAATATTGTTGTGAATCATTCCCTCAATACATTAAGTGTTTGCATTAATATTCTGTTGAAAGCTATTGGTTTGTGCATCTAGAATCCATTCACAAATATTTGTGCATGTAATCGAGTCAAATCCTAAACAAGTTTTGTGTATCAACCCAGTTTTTTTCATTTACAGTCATCTTTTACCCTCAAAACCCCTAAAAATTATTTTAGGATACATAAAGAAGGAACCGGCCTTGATACCAAAGACTCACCTCAACAATAGGTATACCCACAGACCTAAGGTGTTTCCATTGTATCTATGAAAGAGAGAGATCCAGAACAATCTTAGAACCCCTGTAGTCATCTCTCTATAGGGTGCACTTTCAAGAGATAACAATAGGTATTAGACAAGATGTACACTGGAATTCTTGCTCAACTATATTTCCGTCTTGATCTATTTTTATTTGCTAGTTCCCCTTTTTCTACCCTTAATTGTATTGTGATTGTACCTTATGATATTTTTGGTTAGGAGGTCTAGAATGACTTGATGAACCTTTCTTATATGTATTGTACCAAAAATATTTTATATCATGTCTTCTATTGTAGATAGGACATTTATTCTTATTTTGTTTGTCCCCATGTTGATGTTGTTTTTGAAGGAGTGTAGGATGAATACCTGGAAGGAATTCACGAGCATCGAATAGTTGCACTTCACCAAAGTGTAGGAGTTGCGAGATTGAAGCAAGCAAGCTTTGTAAAGCAATGTGCATGCATATGAGAGCTCAAGATTCGAAAAGTGGAGTGGAATGGAAGCCTTAGCTTAGCTTGTATTGGCTTATCATAGATCAAAAGAGATGGTGTACATATAGGGGAGTGAATGTGTAACTCCCATGTAAGAGAAGATTCCTCCATAATGGAGAAGAGGAGTTACTTTCCCAAATGGGAATGTAACTCCTATGACACACTTACACATATGACAGATTCTGTAAGAGAATATGTCATAACTAAGATGACACCTAGATCCATGTCCACCTAAGTGAGATGACTCACCCGGTGAGGTGGAATAACACCTACACCAACACCCCCCCTTCATCATAACTTAGGATGAGGCGGCAAGTTAGAAACGAGAAATGGGTCCTGACACAAAGCCTGATGAGACACCCATGTACAAGAAGAAGTCCTAAGCAGTGAAGGAAAACCCAGTGGGAAAAACATCCACCACAAGAGAATAAAACACTCTCTTATCTAAGAAAGATGCCAAAAATGGGTCTTGGCCATAGACGAGCCTGAAAGGGTACCCATGTACAAGGAGGAAATCTCTCGGAAAGAAGAAGAAGAGAGAAGAAGAGGGAGACGAGAGGAATGCAGAAGATGCCATGAACGGATCTGAACTCTGCAGCTCTATGAAGTCTCCTAGAAGAATTCCGATGATGAGATCGTCTGCCTCTAGATTGAAGAAGAGCCACCCACAATGAACTGTGTGCCTGCCCTTAGGAAGGACAGAAATGACATGTTGGAAGTCTGTCCACTCCTGAAAGGAAATCAAGGCAAAGAACAGGAAGAACTCGAGTCTGGTGCACGGAAGTGTGACATAGGTCTAGTGAGTGAGTGCCAAGGAATTGAAGGTAATGCCATGTGCGTAGAACTATCAGAGTGAAGAAGAACACCCACAGAAAGGATGTCCAAGTGATGTGAAGGGGACAAAACATCCTCCACAATAGAAAAGGGATCCACAACTGAGGGTGGATCAATGAAGGTCTCCAGAAAAGTGGAAGTGGTAAGAGTCCCAAAAGGGGCACTCCCAACAACGGAGATGATGGACTCCTATGAAACACCTGTAGATGGATGAGGGACCTGTAGTGCATCACAAGTAGACTCTGCGAAAAGATGACCAAGGTCAGGCAAATACTCGTCCCAATGAGGGGGCTCAACAAATAGAAGAGCAATGTATGATAGGTATGAGTCATCTAATGAAGGTAGAGGAGTGAAAAGAGCCTCGCACACTGGAAGTGGAAAGGAGGTAGGTGTGATGACTATTGTATGAGACTACTCGATATTTGATGAGATGTGGGGGTGACAACAATGTCTTGGAATAGTGAGAGAAAGAGGAGAAGAGTCCTCTCTGTAGTACTCTCGACATCGAACTGGATGCACAATCCTCGTCATCGAAGTAGAACCAAGCGAGCTCATGTCGGTGGAACTGTCATCACACGAAGAAATGGAGGAGACAATCAATCAGCGAAGCAACAAACGGTGGTAGTATGTGAAGGGTCTCCATACAAGGACTGAAGAATGCTCTAGACACGGTGAGGTGGATCTGAGTCTGCCACGTGAAACCAGAGAGAACGAGAGACATGCATCATCATGTGACCAAAGACATGGTCACAATTGTCAAAGAAGTCCTGTAGATGACGATGATCGGTGGGTGCGAGGCCCCAAGTAAGAAGACTAAAAGACCCTCATAGACAAAGTAACGTTCCATGGAAGCACGCCAGGCTGAATAGGTCTCTCTCCCGGTGAGAAGTGGTGGAGGCTGTAAGGCGATCCTACGGTGCTCATGTCTAGAAAGAGCACTCTCCATGATGAAAAAATGCAAGATGCAAGGTGCACGAAAGCAAGACGTCGAACTCGGCCGATAATGCATATGCATGTGTAGTCCTAAGGGTACAAGTAACCCCCTGAATGCGGCACTTTATAAAAGTAGTGCATTTACAAAATTGGCAATTCCATCATGTAGTGTGTGAAAAATTATGCAACTTTGACTAAGGAAGCGCTCAAAACGAGCAGCGAGTCAAAAGTTATAGCATTAAAATGATTCCCGCAACTGATGGAAAAATACACTAGACACTGCAAACACATTAAAAAAGTGCACAAAATGGGTGCAAAGGGTATCGTGTGGGTACTCATTGGAAATGACATCAAATTTTAGGCATAGTTTGTTTTGACTGCGAGGGGGGATTAGCCTCCTGCCAACCCCGGACCTCGCCCTCCGTCTTCGACATGTGAATGAAGGACATAATAACAAGCAAAAATAGCCTAAAACTTATTACAATGCCAATGAATGTTTTTGGACCTTAAAACATTAAAAAAGTGATTGTTTTAACCTCCAAACAGTTCTAAAAGGAAAAGATGGGCCCCACGTTTGAAATGGGCTGCATTGACCGAGCTCTATGGTGGAGTCCACGTGTTTGCTAGAGCGGGGAGGGTGGGCAGGTCTTGAAACGGCCTCTGCAAAGGTTGTAGGTCTGGAGAATTGGCAAGGTGTCAGCCTGAGTCAGAAGCAACTTCCTACGTTAAAACCAACCTACGTTAGAAA
This sequence comes from Taxus wallichiana var. yunnanensis, assembly GCA_018340775.1. Taxonomy (NCBI): domain Eukaryota; kingdom Viridiplantae; phylum Streptophyta; class Pinopsida; order Cupressales; family Taxaceae; genus Taxus; species Taxus wallichiana. The sequence continues at coordinate 84,591,470 of CM031235.1, read as the reverse complement.
TTAGAATCTTAATCTGTTCAAACACACCGTTTAAGGTGTAATCCACTGCACAGTCCCAAGTTGGCAACGTAGGGAACCAAAAATGACCACGTTGGAGCCGTTGGAGGGGTCTGCGTGGCAAGTTGTAGGTTGTTGGTTGAACAGTTTTTCCAAAACATAGGTACAGACCATTGAGTAAAGGAAGCATGACGAGGCAGGTTACAACAACAGGTGCATTCACGGGAGGACCGAGATGCCAGGTGAAGGTTTGATACGCCAACCAGTCAATGCACAACATGAAAACCAAGTGCAAAACATCCACAAGGAGCGAAACGCAAGCCATAATGTGAGCTCTTGAGCCAAAACGGGAAACAACGCCAACATGGAGGAAACCACAGTTGAAGCCAAGTGCACAAGCTGTGCGAGCAGACTATGAGTAGGTGCGTGGAAACTGTAACGTGGCAGGGTGGGGGCTGTGAAGACGAGCAAGGGGCTCTATGCACTAGAAAAACAAACTTAAGCCAGGCTGAAGTGACTCCTTACTGACAGCCAAGGTCACACAGGCTCACATGAACCCAAAACACGGGCTGAGTTGGAGCGTTGGATGCTGGGTTCGAGAGCCAAGCCACGTCCACGAACCAACAAGCCAAGATTACCACACAATGCACAGAGATCAAGCCAGAATATATAAAAAATATGAACCCAAGCTGTAGATGCCAAGAGTACAGGTCACTGGGAGCAATGCAAACCGTGCTAATGACAACCCAAAGTTATGAAAAAACATGGATCTGCAAACTCTGAAATGCAGCAAAACCTGAGTTTTGAAGAGCAAATGCACAGAGTTATACGCAAAACCACATCCAACACACAGAACCAAGTACATGTACCCTCAAAAAATGCAAGTAGAGCACATGCAAAAGTGAGAGCTTGCACAAGCAACTACACAGTGAAGCAACGATGGTGAGCAACATGATTCCAGTCCCCATGCTCTGATACCATGAAGGAGTGTAGGACAAAGACCTGGAAGGAATTCATGAGCATCAAATAGTTGCACTTCACCAAAGTGTAGGAGTTTTGAGATTGAAGTAAGCAAGCTTTGTAAAGCAATGTTCATGCATATGAGAGCTCAAGATTCGAAAAGTGGAGTGGAATGGAAGCCTTAGCTTAGCTTGTGTTGGCTTATCATAGATTGAAAGAGATGGTGTACATATAGGGGAGTGAATGTGTAACTCCCATGTAAGAGAAGATTCCTCCATAATGGAGAAGAGGAGTTACTTTCCCAAATGGGAATGTAACTCCTATGACACACTTACACATATGACAGATTCTGTAAGAGAATATGTCATAACTAAGATGACACCTAGATCCATGTCCACCTAAGTGAGATGACTCACCTAGTGAGGTGGAATAACACCTACACCAACAGTTTTGGGAATTTTGAGAGGAATGTGATTTTCCTTTTCCTTTTCCTTTTTGATGAGAATAAAGTTCCTTATCTTCTTCATCATCTTTGTTGTACATAGCTTATTCTTTTTATAGTATATTCATTAACTTGTCAAAAGAAACTGTCTGATCTGATAAGTTTAGTATTGTCACAAAAATTGTTATGAAGGAAGGAGATCTCTCAAAGACAATGGGAACAAGAGATTCATAAGTGACCTCCTCTTCCAAGGCTAGAAGTGAAGCCCTCAATTTTGCAACTCTTCTAAAAAAAGCTTAAATTTTCTAAATTTTTTTTAATTTTAGTGTGTGTAACTGATTCTATAAATTCAATATTGTATTCTTGTTCTTGGCCTCATATATTGTACTCAACTTATCCCATTCTTCTTTAGTTGTTTTGGCATCTCTAATGTGGGGTTACACATCCTTGGACACTACAAACAAGATTATCATCTTGGCCTTCTGATTAGATCTATCAAACTATCATTGTTGGGTTGCATCAGTTGTTGATCTAGTTACAGAACCATCCACAACATTCCAAATCTCTTCAAACTCAAGTTGTGTTTTGATCTTTATCTTCCATGTAGCATAGTTATCTCCTCTTAGAAGTTGAGAATCTGGAAGAAATAACTTGGGGGCATTGGTGCCCATTTGCAAAATCAACTAACAAAGGGTAAGGCTCTTATCACTCCAGGTATATAGTCTCCCAATCTATATACCATCAATCTGATATATTGAACCTTTCTATATACACGCCCTTCTGATATACCTATCGGTACGTGGAAGAAGCTTGCCCTTTCTATATACTCGAAATATGTGAAAGAGGCATTAATGTACGTGAACGAATTCCATATGTGGAATTGTATGTACCCAAAATTGTAAGGTATTGTACCACTAGAAATATGTTACACATGCCCCAATGACCATAAAGGTCACCTCGTAAGGTGTTCGTAATCCGTAAAAGCTCACCAAGTGTATGTTATCATCCCAAGCATCTTGTTTAAGCTTTGTGTTATCCAAAATGTGCCCCCTGCTCATTTTGTGGCTAACTCCTCTCATTCTTCCCTCTCTTGTGCCTCAATCACAAAATTTTGCTTTTCAAGCACTCAAAACCTTCTGGCAATGGCACCATTGGATAGAGCTCTTTCTCATCTTTCCAGAAAGGTAAAGTTTTCCTCCTAACTCCATGTATTTTTGAAGTTATGGCTCGGCGGAGTTTTTGGAAAAATTTCCCTGAAAGGCCCGCAGCCAATGAGATGCCGCCACATGGCACCTAGAGTGGCGGAGCATGGGGAAATTTTGGAAAATTTTCCAAATGACCAAAAAGGTGCAAAATTTGAATTTTTCCCACCGACCCGATTTGGCCCTGTTTTTCCCTAAAACTTCAAATCGCCATATCTTTCGATCCAGCTCGGTTTTTCACGTTCTTTATATCAATGGAAATATGGTGAAATTCTCTACAATATTATGGGGTTATTTTTGCATTTTGGTGGAGTTTGGAGAGAGAAAATCAAGAAACACCTCTGGCACGTGGTCATGGACAGAAATGACATTTCAACCACCGTTTTTAATGAAGAATGGCTCGCATTCTCTCCCAGCATGGTTAAAAATGTTAGGGAATGGGTCTGTCAGGGCACCCATGCTATTTTGATGGCATTTTGGTCAATGGTTGAACCCCTTGCATGTTTTCCCACGTTTCTCTCTCCTGGGGTCGTGGTTTGCACTGTAAAAGCTAGAATGAGTTCATTTTGCAAGGGAGACACTTTTTTAGCTCTGCAACTTCCTTTTCTTCCTCCTTGGTAGAATTTGTGAAGAAATTTTACCTTTCCATGTAATGCAACACCTTTTCTTGCCTCTGGATCACTGTAATGTATTGTATTGGATCTGAGATGTTGATATATGTTCTATGATTAAAATCCCTCAATCCTTTCATATATCTATCATTGCTTTCTTGATCTTTCATTACATTTTGAGCATTTGTGCATGTTTTGTGTTGTGTTTCCTTGTGGATTGTGTATTTCATGCAGCATTAGGTGTCTACAACTCCTTTGGTGCATCACCTATTAGCATTAGTTCTTTCTTTTTACATTTTCTATCCTTGTCCCTTTGGAATTTAGAGTAGATTTAGGAGTTTAAACCTCTGCAATTGTGCAAGTAAAATAGTTGATCAGAGGAGTTGAGGAACCAGCCTCTAATCTGGAGATTCCTCTTCCATTTTTTACAAGTCCCACACTTGGGAAGAGGATTCAATGTTGTGAAATCACACTGAATGCTAGTATGATCAAACTAGAAATCTGATCAACATCCAGGGGGTGCTGCTGATTTGCAACAACAATTTTGGCACGCCCGATGGGACCTTAGAGGTCTTTCACTTTATCTTTGATAGGTTGGTGTGTTCCTATTAAAGATTCATCCTTTTAGAGGCACTTTCAAAAGCACATCTGGTGACTCCATCTGGTAAACAACTCATTCTCTAAGTTGCAGACCTGTTTTCCATTCATTTCCATCCATTCTTCTTTCCATCATTTTCATTCTTTTCCATTCCATGAAGTTGTGTAATCATGACTTCATTTCCATCATGGAATTCACATTTACAACAGTAGTATATCACACCTCCAACATGTTTTACAAATCCTTCAAATCAGCATTTTGATCAAATTCAAAATCAGCATGTCTACCCATATGAGCAGCAGTGCCAAAGTCAATTTGGATATGAAGCATGTCAAGCACAAGGGTATGTTGGTTGTGAGGGCAGTCAAGAAGAAAATGCAGATCTGCTGGAACAAATCCAAAAGATGGAGGTAAACATGGTGCTATCCAGGGCTCAAGCACAAATGAAAGCTTTCAAAATTGGTTGCAGGACTCCTTGTCCATGGGGAGGCCCTTTTCCAAGACACTTCAGCCCTCAAGAGAAGTTGGACTTCATGATGAAGATGCTGCCCCAACTTGCACAATGGACAGTAGAAATAGAGGCCTATACACTTGGTGTTGAACAACCTTGTCAATGGGTAAGTTCTACACCATCATCTGGTTTTTCTCTTCCCATTACTCAAGTAGCATCATCTCATTTGGAATTTCAAATTCTAAATCTAGTCAATGCTGCCCTAGGAGTTAATTCCATTTCTCCATTCCCTAGTCTTCCACCACATCTCAATTCTTCCTTCCCCTTTCCTTCCAAACAGTCATCCCCTCCACAAAAGCTAACAGAAATACCCTCTCCTCCAAAGAAACAAGAGTTTCTACCTCCTCCACCACCACAAAAAATTTCCGAGCCATTTGAGTTACAATCCACTTCTCCTCTTGCATTCCCAAATCCATGTTGGGAGGATAAAAATCAGAATTCTAGTCAAGGAAAACAACAGCAAAAAGAAAAGCCAAACAAGGATGAAGAAATTTGAAGTCTCAAGAGTTGGGCTCTTAAATTTGGGATGAAAAGATCCCCTTGATGGTTAAGCCTTTAGAAGAGGTTGGAGTTGGAAAACAAGTGGTGGTTAGGACTGAATTTGCTGCAGCAGGAGAAGAGCAAAAAGAAGAAGCAGATCAGCAATCAGTTTGCTTAGAAAGTAGTGTCCATGTTAGCATTCTATTTGAAGAGAATTCTGATTCAATTCAAGTTGCACAATCAGCCATGGAGGAAGAAATCTCTGAAGAATATCCTACAGTCCCAACTTGTCCTCTAGAGTAGCAGATCGAAGAGTTTGACTTAACGAACTTCGTGCTAGAGGAAGAGTTCTATCAAGAACAAGATTGTCTTCAAGTAGTAGAAGAGGGAGAAGCTGCTCCAAATCCAAAAGAAGAGGAGCACATTCTAGTTGTGGAGGAGAAAATTGTAGATCCAAGGGCTTTGAGCGCAAAGCAGGCTACAAGAGAACCTTCAATTCTTCTTTCTACTTCATCTCTCTCGAGTTCTAGTGCTGAAGAAGAGTTTGATCTCTCAAACTCAATGTTGGAGGATGAAAGAAACCATGATGATCAAGTTACAGATCAAGAGGATACCGTGGAGGAAGTTGAGCATTTGTAGCAGGAAAACAATGAGGTAGTTTATCTGTCAGATTTGGAGGGTTGTTTTGATGAAGAAGAACCGGTTGAGTTCCTACCATTCTCTCTTTCATCATCCATGTTCCAAACACTTGAGCCTACTGTCATGAAGGAGAGCACCCATTTGCAGCAGCCTGCATCTTATAGCAGCTCTTTGGAACCAAGATTGGAAGATTTTAATCTTTCATGTCCTTCATTGGAGGAAGAGAAAGGGCAAAAAGGTTCTACCTTTGCTTCTGCACCATCCATTCAAAAGGGTTTACAAGAGAACTCCATTATTGGAGTTGAAAATTAGGGCAATGGGTATACTCAAAGGACCATACCTTGCCCAATCAGGTATCTAGCTTCATTGGAACCAAAGGAGAAGTCACAACCAGTCATGCTTGCTCCTAAGCATGAGGATGAGCTATAAAGAACTAAGGATCAGTTGTCATACCTCTTCAATCCAAATGCAGAACAACTAAAAGAGGTATTGAATTTGCCTTCACCGATACCTTGATTATTTGGGTGGAATACCAGCTTCTTTTTTATTTTCCATTCATCCAATCAGCCATTTTCAATGCCAAATCAGTTGCATGGTTGCCAATTTTGAAGAAAGGAAGCTATTTTGCACAACTAGTTGCAGGGTTTGTTTAGCTTACCTTTGCTTCTAGTTAGAATAGAGTAGGTAGGTTTGCTTTCAGTAAAAGAAGTGCTTGTGCACACTCTGCATGTTCCATTTGGAGCATGTATGATTTTTAGTTTTGTAAATAGTTTTGGTGCTGCTGGTTTTGCTCTTGCACAGCTGTTTTAAGTGGCATTTTGGTGAGAACAACTCTAAGTTCAATGGGTTTCAAGTGGCTCAGAGGGAAGTTTTCAAGATATCAGGTTGGTTTCAGGTTATTTCTTATGACTCCATACCCAATGGATTGCTAAAAGGCAACTGGTAACTTCATCCAGCAGACAGATGACCCCTCTGAGTCACCAAAATTGTTATCCAAAATGTGCCCCCTACTCATTTTGTGGCTAACTCCTCTCATTCTTCCCTCTCTTGTGCCTCAGTCACAAAATTTTTCTTTTCAGGCACTCAAAACCTTCTGGAAATGGCACCATTGGATAGATCTCTTTCTCAGCTTTCCAGAAAGGTAAAGTTTTCCTCCTAACTCCATGTATTTTTGAAGTTATGGCTAGGCGAAGTTTTTTGGAAAAAATTTCCCCTGAAAGGCCCGCGGCCAATGAGATGCCACCACGTGGCACCTAGAGTGGTGGAGTGCGGGGAAATTTTGGAAAATTTTCCAAATGACCAAAAAGGTGCAAAAATTCAATTTTTTTCCCACCAACCCAATTTGGCCCTGTTTTGCCCTAAAACTTCAAATCACCATATCTTTCGATCCAGAGCTCGATTTTTCGTGTTCTTTATATAAATGGAAAGCTGGTGAAATTATCTACAAGATTCTAGGGTTATTTTTGCATTTTGGTGGATTTTGGAGAGATAAAATCAAGAAACACCTCTGGCACGTGGTCATGGACAGAAATGACGTTTCAACCACCGTTTTTAATGAAGAATGGCTCGCATTCTCTCCCAACATGGTTAAAAATGTTAGGGAATGGGTTTGTCAGGTGCCCATGCTATTTTGATGGCATTTTGGTCAATGGTTGAACCCCTTGCATGTTTTCCCACATTTCTCTCTCCTGGGGTCATGGTTTGCACTGTAAAAGCCAGAATGAGTTCATTTTGCAAGGGGAGACACTTTTTCAGCTCTGCAACTTCCTTTTTCTTCCTCCTTGGCAGAATTTGTGAAGAAATTTTACCTTTCCATGTAATGCAACACCTTTTCTTGCCTCTAGATCACTGTAATGTACTGTATTGGATCTAAGATGTTGATATATGTTCTGTGATTAAAATCCCTCAATCCTTTCATATATCTATCATTGCTTTCTTGATCTTTCATTACATTTTGAGCATTTTTGCATGTTTTGTGTTGTGTTTCCTTGTGGATTGTGTATTTCATGCAACATCAGGTGTCTACAACTCCTTTGGTGCATCACCTATTAGCATTAGTTCTTTCTTTTTGCATTTTCTATCCTTGTCCCTTTGGAATTTAGAGTAGATTTAGGAGTTTAAACCTCTGCAATTGTGCAAGTAAAATAGCTGATAAGAGGAGTTGAGGAACCAGCCTCTAATATGGAGATTCCTCTTCCATTTTTGCAAGTCCCACACTTGGGAAGAGGATTCAATGTTGTGCAATCACACTGGATGCTAGTATGATCAAACTAGAAATCTGATCAACATCCAGGGGGTGCTGCTGATTTGCAAGAACACTTTGTGTACTTCGCTTTATCCTCTACCTTTCTTTTTCTAAGCTTTTTGACCTTCGGTGACGAAACCGCCACCCTGCCAGGGTGGCGGTCTGTAACCGCCACCCCACTCGTAGTATGGCGGTCCTTCACGCATTTTCCAGCACATTCTTTTGATCGTGACTTGCGTAATTTTTCAACATTTACTAGCTTTTCTCAACCGCCTTAGCTCGTATTAATGTTTTATGTTCCCTGGAATAGTGTTTCTTCATTGTTTAATGGTAAAAGAGTTCTAATAGGAATCACCTTTGGGTGAATGTGAAATCTATAAATAGCCAGCTTGTTTTCAAGCAAATGGCCCCTCAACTTCTCATTTCCATTGTTTAGTCTTTCAATTTCTTTCTTAGAACTCATTTTGTTTTCATATTTGCATCCATGCTAGTTTTTCCTTTGCTATTAGAAGCCATTCGATCTTCTTGCTCCAATCTTGTTCATTGATGTTCATATAAATTATCTTAGAATAGAGTAGTGTCAGTTGTAGACTGAATTCATTAGAGTTGTAGGTTGTGTTCTTCATAGAAGGTAAATTCTAGAATCTCTCGGTACACTTGTGTTGTATTCCTGCGATAAATCCTGCTAGGAATTGCATATGCCAATCTCTGTCACTTGTGATGTCCCTCTCCTACTCACATTATATTTGGTCTATATCCAAAGCTGCCATTATTCAAAATACCTTTTTCTGTTGATGCTAGCATATACATGCTCTTCTGGATTCATGTGAACATGAAGGAACGAGGAGATCATTCTGAGGGGAAAAAATCATACACTACTGGATTCGCCATTATTCTACAAATTCTATGTTTTATCTATCAAATTTCTAGTTATAACATATCAAATAGAGTAGTGAAATATTTCATTTTAGTTAACTTTCATTTTTGATATTTCCAGGGAAGTTGTGGGGATTGATAGTTTCTCAGAAACTATGATTCATTCCTCACTTCTGAGGTAGGATCGAGAATATTTCAATTAAGTTAATCAGCTATCTAGTTATTTAGGATAAACTCACAACTGCACAGGCAAGTAGGTACACTGGACTACCTTGCTTGTTTTAATTTTTTTATTAGATTAGTTTTCATTTTATGAATATATTAGATTAGTTACTTTTTCAATTCTATTAAAAATTCTATCAAAAATACAAAAATAGAGGAATATATATATGTTGTAGATATATCTTGGATAATTAGTTTATTTTGTTTCGTTTAAGATTATATTGATCTTGTATGACAATCATGGGACCTAGGGAGCCCAGGGAATACATTTTTGAGCCAATCGTGCCTCAACCCAATCTTATTGTAGCATTAACTGACATAGACCAAAATCTCATAATTCAGGTCTTCCGAACAACAACAGACCTACAAGAAATTAGCACACAGCTAAGAGTATTAAACATAGAAGATGACAAAGCACACACATTCTGGTCAAATCAGCCAAATTATAGACTACCTTGATAGATATCCGTATGACTGTAGAAGGACCTGAAAGAGAGAAAACATTCGGTTGTGATCCACTAGTCCCACAGCTAGATGTAGGAGACCTCCTCGTTGATATAGACACTAGCTTACATATCCAAGTTGCTAGAACACCTATTAGGTACTCGAGAAAATTGTGCAACTTCTAGTTCTAAACGTAGAGGCCGAAAAGGCATACGATTACTAGATACTCGGAGTCGGTGTTGACGATTCATATGACTATAGGAGGTCCACAAGAACCATGAACTTATAGTTGTGATCCACAGTCCCACAACCCAACAAGCCTACAAATCAATTAAATATTGACACCCGACTTGCGAACGCTAGTGTTTACGTCCTCTCCACTTCCACCGACATCATCACACACCCATCATTATTAAACGTAGTAGCTAATCAAGCTAAATATTTCTGGACTAGACCAGAGAATCATCCATAAAACACCAAAAGATCCACTACACATTTAGTCATTCCATTTTCATGACCTTATCGGAGATATATCCGAAGCACCCGTGAGGTCATCTTCCACCTATCTCATAACCCATAGATCATATCATGGCGAGCTCAATATTGATTGGAGCCTTTGAGTAGCTATTCTCGCTAAACGATCTATCACACCGATTCAGGTTAGGAGGGACTTCTTTGCCTTAGATTCGTAGATCCCATTATTGCGTGTTGAAGACATAAGATTACCTAACTAGCTTATTTGCACCCCGTGTGTATTCCATCCCCATGGGCTATCTCAAGCCAACCTTGAAAGGTAAGGTGCGAGGAAGAGTTACTTGTAGATTCCCATGCTCGCATGTCACTTTTCCATCATACAAAATTGGTGAACCCGACATGAAACGAACATGCAACCTTCTGATCTAGAGTCAAATTTCTACTTGTTCTTCCAAATTAGTTTACTTTTCATCTTTTCCACCTCATTAGCCTTCACATCAGCTTCACCAACAAAATTGGTGAACTGACGTGAATCAAACTAATATTCCTCTTTCTATTTTCTTTTCTTTCATCCACCTTCACTCTTTCCCATTATTCTACGGGTATTCATATACCCCCAAATATGTCGAGAATACGATGCATATGGCAGACCTCTCCTAGGCCTTGAAGCATACTACGATCAACTAAATAGACAACCATCACCCTCGCTCTCAGCATGGGGTGACAACTATTCAACTAACTGATTTTCAACACAAACTCTGCCTCAAAGGACTAGATATAGTTCTTCTTTCCAAATAGAGGAGTTGGATCAGCTCACTCAAACGCAACAACCAGAGCCTTCAGGCTCAAACAACATGACACTCACTGGAGAATTTGGTTCATCTCTTCGGTGTTGCTTAGACCACAAATTAGTAGATAGTCAGATCCATATTTGTTTTTAGATGACGAATACTTAGCATGTTATGCTAGGAGTGAACAATGCTCTCAAAATATGTACCCACCTATAGGAGGTTTGCAAACACAACCCAAGGTCTCATTCCAAGAAAACACCCCCATTCCTCCACCTATAGGAAATTCCCTTAGTGAAACTTGGTAGGGCACCGATCAATTCATAGCAGGGTACCATATGCCTCAAGATATACAACAAACACCACTAAGGAAAAATACCGTGTCTTCACCAAACAAGGTCATCTCAGCCTTAGTTGAGAAGGTTAGAGGGTTGGAACTTGCTCAAGAAAATCAAAATCCATAGTTCATGCAAGCAGGAACTTCTAATCCTCCACATCATCCTAGCCAAATAGACCTCCTCACAGGAACATGCATGTTGGGTATGCCTCCTTAGTACTTACAACAAATGCCAACTAGAACCATGTTTTCTAATGCCGCTCCAGTTGAGAATATAATACCTCCTAGTTTAGTACAAAACAACCCATTCTTGAGCAATGCTCCTCCATACTTAAACATGTATTCCAAATCACCACAGGGAGATATGTTCTCTTCTCCCGGCATGTTCACTCAACCACAAGGATTTCCTTATGCCCCTACAAATACATATGCTATGCCATATCAACAACCCATTCCACCTCCACCCCCTCAGCAAACACCATCAATGGTCGAAACCTATGTGATAGGGACTTATTCAGAATATTTGAAAGAACCTTTAGACTTCACTATATGAAGTGTCATGCTTCCAAGACCTCTCCCGATCTACCCAAGTACAAAGGGGAGGGAGACCTGAATGCACATATTAAGGCCTATGCCACAGCCATTCGAGAACTGCTCCCTTGGGATGGAGTTGTTGCTAAAATATTCCCCAAAACTTTAGAGGGTATCACCCTCGATTGGTATTACAGAATACCTGAAGCCTCAATACATTCATTTAAAAACTTGTTTCAGAGTTCATCAAGGCGTTCGACATGAACAAATTGTTGAGAATAGGAATCAGGGAATTCTTACATATTAAACAAGAACACAATGAATCTGTTGCTCATTTCATCCAAAGATGGCATACAGTCCTCTATTCTTTAGCAAGTTCTCCAAACATGGATTAGATGGAACTATGTGATTTATTCCTTCATTCTCTCAGCAGAGAGATAAAGGAAGAAGTCTAGAAGTTCCCACTAAGAACTTATGATGAAGTGCTCGAGAGCACTCTCTGAATAGATCAAGCTGCAATAGATAGCGGTCGCAAGACATATGGAACAAATGGGAGGTTAATCATCCCCAACCAAAACACTACGACTTATCCTACTACCACAAACACCAATCAAGGACCTAAAATCCTTAACAAAAACTATGGAGTGACAACAGATGGAGTGACTGACCAAACTAAAAAAGCAAACGTTGTAAATGTTCCACCACTAGTTAACAATCAACGAAACAACAATTTTACCCCAACAATCAACACGGTGGATTTTAATCATCCCCAATGACAACAACAACAACAACGACGACAGATCCAAACATAAGGTCCAAGTCAAAACTCAATTGGATATCAAAACCAAAACCAAAGGCAACAAATGCAAAACTTTAATCCTAATAGTCAACAGTTTAATCAGAGTTTTGGACCACAACATGTGCCAAACCAATAACCTAGGAGTTATAATCCCAACTCGTATTGTGGTTTCCACAAAATTCGAGGCCATGACACTAGGACTTTCCACGATTACAATAAGTTCATGCAACATTTTCCAGAAGAACAAAGAAAACTCTTCATAGATATGTTCTTAATATATTCTGTGACACCTATGCCAAATACTTTCACAGGGGCAGTTTCCCTTCAAAATGCACCTCTTAAGATCTTTAATGATCCACTTCCAAATCACAATAAAAATAATAAATTAAATCCAAATGGGACGAACAAAGGTGTAGTAACAGGAAATAATGATCATGAAGCCTCAACTTCACTAAATCCACCTGTCACCACAATTAGGAAACCAGCCACAAACCAAGATAGTTGGTCTAGTGGAGTTAGATACTGAGCTACATGTAGAAGCCATAACAAGAGCACGAGAATATTCTTCTCAACCAAATCCAATATATCCACTAGAGCCAGATAACATTCAACAAACATGGGTAAAACCCATAGGTGCTTATGATTTAATTAATGACTTAACAAAGACCTTCTCTCACATCTCCTTTTTGGACTTATTGAAAAATTCTCCTGCCCATAGGGCTGCTCTTTTAGAAGCACTAGGTCTAGGTCATTTAATTAACATCACTCCACCTCCTTAAACACAATTAAATCATTTAGACTTTGATATCTACCCTCCAGGGCAGCCAAATAGGGATACCGAGTTTATATTCGACATAAAAAAATGCAAACAGATGCTGAAATTACACGTAGAGGTGATTCGGGCTTGCATTTACAGGTGTGGGTTTACAATAACTATGTTAAACGTGTAATGGTTGATGATGGGGCAGCATTTAACATTGTCCCCTTATCTTTCCTTCAAAATCTAGGATATGGAGAAACAAACTGTTCCACGACAAGAAATATGCTAAGAGGTTATGACAACCTTAAAGCTACTTCAATTGGGACTATAATACTACCACTCACCTTTGGACATAAGACAATCCTCACTTTGAGTTTTATATCATAGATCAGAAACCAGCTATAATATGATCCTTAGTCGACCATGGATACATTGCATGAAAGCAATCCCTTCTATGCTATTCTAGGAAATAAGATTCTTACACCTAGGAAAGATATTCGTAGAGAAAGGTGACCCAAAACCATTCGACATACACCTAGCAGACCTGAAGAAAAGACTAGGTGTTCACTCGAGTTTTAACTCTGAAAAATCAACTTAACAAACCAATCGACTCAAAACCGGAAGAAAAATTAATACCTACAACAGAACTAGAAATTACGAACCTATTCAAGGGCATCCCAGCCCTCAAGGATGAAGCTAACGTTGTAGAAATAGTTTCATTAGGAACTACTACAAAATTGTCGAATTACTAGAACAAGATCTACCAATTTTCCTACCATTTGATTCCACAGGTATGGGATGTACCCTAGGATTTGGTTCTCTTCTAGCAGAGGAACTTTGCATGGTAGAAGTAACCGAAATAGAAGAAACAAACACAAATAATGTCCCAACATCCATTTTTCCTAGTAAATATTGGACTCTCCACTTTAATGGAGCTAGATGTCGCTATGGAGCAAGGGCAAGTGTGATCTTTACTTCTCCTGAGGGAAAGATCCTACCTTTTTCTTTTAAGTTAAACTTTGACTATATAAACAACGACACTGAGTACAAAGCCCTCCTCCTTGGCCTCATCATAGCCAAAAGGATCGGTGTTAATAACATTAGAGTGTTAGGAGACTTGCAATTAGTCGCAAACCAAGTCTCTGAAGTATATGAGACTAGAGCTAAGCACTTACAGCTCTATAAAACAGCAGTATTAGATCTAAGCAAAGGATTTGACTTCATATCCGTTGAGGCAATCACATAAGAATAGAACCTTTTTGCAGATTCAATAGCAACCTCAACTTCTCGTTTTACCCCAAGTAATGAGTTGGAAGATACAAGTTTCAAGGTATCACTTAAATCTTGAACCATTGATGAGGAAAATGTCAACGAACCCTCTTCTAACAAATACAACCGAGAATGAATCTTTTATCTTACATCATGTTGGCAAAGATAAAGTCACTCTCGAATATCTAAACACCTATGCAGAGCTACACCTTGCTCACCCTATAGTTTATCTTTCTCTAATACCACACTCCTCTTCCTACTTTGGAAATCCCATGGTAGAGTCTCCTCCACGAAGGATCTTGATATCTATGAGATAGAAAATGGAGAAATCTTGGAATTACCTCCAGCCCCATCTGAATTTGAAGAAGGTAACACTTCTTTGATAGAAGAAACCATTGACATAAACATTGGAACAGAGGAAGAACCAATAATTTTGAAGTTAGGATCCTCATTAACTTCGGAAGAAATAGAGATACACACCAAAATCCTCAAAAAACATCAAAAGGATTTTGTATTTAACTATAAAGAAATGAAGGGTATCACACCACAAGTTATGGTACATAATCTCATCACTAAACCAGATGCGAAGCCAATTAAATAGAAGTCAAGACCGATGAAGCCAAAAGTGGCTCTCATGGTAAAAGAGCAAGTAGTAAAACTTCTCCAAGTAGGATTCATCAAGCCCATTGACTATTCACAATGGGTGTCTAATATCATTCCCATCCTCAAAAAGAATGGGAAAATACGCATTTGTATAAAATTTTGGGATATTAACAAAGCTTGTCCCAAGGATGATTTCTCATTACCATCCATTGAAATTATCATTGATGCAATGCAGGGATTTGAACTACTTTCCCTCATAGATGGGTTCTCGGGGTACAATCAGATTAAAATATCTGAACAAGATCAAGCCAAAACCACATTTGTAACTCCATGGGAACTTATTATTATGTTTTCATGCCATTTGGTCTTAAGAAAGTCGGTGCTACGTTTCATCGTGCAATGACTTATATATTCCATGATCTTATCCATAAAATTGTGGAATCATATGTGGATGACTTGTTGGCCAAGGCCAAGAAATGTTGTGATCATCGGAAGTGCTCTGTATCATCCTCTCACGACTAATTGAGTATGGTGTCACATTAAACCCAGAGAAGTGCGTTTTCAATGTAACAAGAGGCAAACTTCTAGGATACATTATATCTTCACGAGGGATTGATGTTGATCCGGCCAAAATATGGGTTGTTCTCAAAATGATCCCACCTTTGGACGAGTCTGGAATCAGGTCATTTCTTGGGAAACTCGGTGCAATCCGAAGGTTCATCCCAGATTTAAGCTTTGTCATTCATCTAATCAACAATCTACTCAAGAAAGATTATAGTGTTGATTGGACTAAAGATTGCAATGAGGCCTTCGAATCAGTTAAACGCTTCTTGTTGTCACCACCCATGCTAATGCCTCCCAAGCCAGACCACCCTTTAATCCTATACTCATGAGCCACTCATGTCTCACTGGCTTGCATGTTGGCTCAAGAAGATGATGATAAACGAGAACGCATGATCTATTTCATTAGCCAAACGTTGCTTGATTATGAAACACATTACACACAGGTAGAGAGAGAATTCCTTGCCATAATTTTTGCAACAAAATGTTTGAGACATTACATGTTAAACCAAGAAACAAGGGTCATTGTAAAGACAGACCATTTACGAACATTTCTCACACAAGGATCTTTATCTAAAAAGGCTGGCCATTTCATAACCCTAATGGGAGAATTTGAGTTAACATTCGTAAACCAAAAATCATTAAAGGAAAAATCATTGCAGATTGGTTAGCTAACAATCCACTAGATGGAGGCGAGCTGGTAGATCTAGACTTTCCTGATGAATGTGTATACTTTTTCGAAACCAGACCCCCCATTTCTACATGTCCCTGGTATACTGATATCATCAATTTTATCATGGACCATACATACCGGAAAGTGCCACGTCACAACAAAGAAGGTGGTTACGCATTATTACTGCTAAATATGTTGTTTTAGACCAAGTGCTCTATTACAGAGCCTTCAACGGCATGCTTCTAAGATGCATCAACATAGAAGAATCCAAGAGGATTCTTCATGAATCCCATAGTGGGATATGTGGGGGCCACTTCGGTGGTCACGCCACCGCTCATAAAATACATCGGATGGGCTATTTTTGGCCCACTCTCGAACATGACGCAATGGAATTTGTACGTAAGTGCCACAAATGTCAAGAATTCTCTCACAAGATTCACATGCCAACATAATCCCTGCAACCAATAGTGACTCCATGGCCCTTCTCCACTTGGGGTCTAGACTTAATAGGGAAATTCTCTCCCTCATCAACTAATGGCCATAATTTTATAATCACATCCATGGAATATTTTACCAAATGGGTGGAGGCTATGCCTCTCACCACCGTACCAGGTTCGGTGATTGCCAAATTCATTTTGAACCAAATTATCTACAGGTATGGTGTCCCACAAGTCATTATCTCAGATAATGGCACATCCTTTAAGAATGACGAGGTTCATGAGTTATGTAGCAAGTTCAAGATAAACCATCACATAGCCTCTCTTTACTACCCTCAAGCCAATGGGAAAGCTAAAGCAACAAATAAAACGTTGAAATCTATTCTCCTCAAAACAGTAAAGGAAAACAAACAAGATTGGCATTTAAAATTATATCCAACCTTGTAGGCCCATCGAACCTCAAGAAGAACACCAATAGGAGCAACTCATTTCTCACTGGTATTCAAATCAGAAGTAGCTCTCCCACTTGAGGTCGAAATACCCAGTCTCCGCATCTCATTATAAGGGATTCTGGATGAGGAAGCTTATAGGGAGGCACACCTCTCTCAACTAGAAAGCCTTGATGAGGCCAGGTTAAACACCGAACAACGGCACAGAGCCTATGCTAACCGGATGTGTCGACAGTATAACAAAAAATTCTATGAGTGAGAAATATATGAAGGAGATCTAGTTCTAAGACTAGACAACTGGATCGATAAGAAAACCGGCGAAGGAAGAAAGTTCCGGCCCAAATGGTTGGGCCCATACCAAGTCGTGAAGGACTATGGAAGCGATGTGTATCTCTTGTGCACAATAGAAGGTGAGAAATTTCGTGAAAATGTCAATTCCTTGCACCTTAAGCGCTTTTACGCATAAAACGTTAGATTCATTACTAGTACATTATAGCTACCTACATTGCATTATTATTTTAGTTTGCTTCATTCTATCCATTTCACAAAAATGGTAGTTCAGAGCTTACTCTTAAAAAAAGCATTACAAATTTCTGAAGATACTGGAAAAAATATTCATATCACATCTCTTCAAACATCATCAAATATTTTCAAATCTTCTCATCAATTTTGTGAGACAAACATTGACCAAACCACACCAAGGCCTGCATACTTGGCTTTGCTCTTTATTTCTACTAGGTAAAGTTGTCCTTGCCTATGGTTTGTTCTAGAAGTTTCTTGGTGTCACATCTATCCCTCTTAAAAATCTCTTGGAATGAAAGGATATCCCAAAGTTATAGATCGAAATGGCAAAATCAAATGAAATCAAGCACCAAGCAAACAAAATATTTTATTTTACACACTTCTTTGCCCCATCAACCTTCAAGTGATAAACCCACATCTCTTACTGGTGATGTGAGGTTAGGAAAGGAAAGAAGTGCCCTTACTCACCATGTATCTTGCCTTTGGTGACAAATCCATGCTTCTTACTACTGGCATGAGGCAAGGTGTGGGGGTCCATCACACAAACTAACAAGCTTGGTATGCTAAAAACAATTCAAATTATGTTAAGAGAGAAAATATACAAACATCCAAATTTCAAAGAGATCAAATCCTCAAAACTAGATTTTGTCAACCAGGTTTCCATTTATGAATCTAAGTCTAGATAAACTAAAAAGTAAGTGGCCTTCTAATCTTGGTAGTAGTTAAGTAGGATGGGTATGTAGGTCCAAATTTGGTTCTTGTTCTTGGTTTGTCTGTCTCTCATCATTCCATTCAATCAAACTCGTACAACTTGTGCCCTTCCTAATTCTTGGTGTTGAGCCCTCGCGTCTTACTAGTTGCGTGGATTTGGGATTGGGGCAAGTTCATCTCTTTATCACTATGCATCCATCACATTTTACCAATATAAGAATCAATTACAAACATTGCCCAAAGAGTTAAAAATTTTAGTACTTTTGCCATATGTTAGTATCATCTCATATCAACATTACAAAAACATATAGAGTAAAACATTCTATTTACTATCATTCTCGAAACATGAAAAGAAAATATTCTAAAACACATTTAGAAAATGAGTCACAAAATTCAAGATACCAAGAGTCTAGATCCAAAGATATATATATACAAATCAGGTTTCATATACAATGCCATCATGCACTAGGCATGGTCAAAATGCTCAATGAGCCCAGAAAGTACAAAAATACTCATATAAACAACCTAACAAAGGTCACTACAAAAAGAGCCAAGTGGCCTCTCAATCCCTATGGGATCCCTCCGAAGGCACATGATCATGTCTAGGACTCGGATATACTTTGGTGCTCGAGTGCACTAAGGGATCGCGGTCTGAGGCTGATGGCGTAGTCTTGCTATGAGAGCGGCTCCTCCTCATCAGGCACTCTACAGCCCTATACCTAGCTACCTCGACATGGAGGGAAGTCACCATCTTGGCCACATGCTAGATAGGGGAAAAAACATCGGTATGCCTACTAGGTTGAAGGCTCCCCTGCATCCATGGATAGCTCAGCATGAGTCTTATCCATGGGGAGCATCAGGGTGTCAGTACATACCCAACAAATCAAGTCTCGCCACTCATCAGTAGTCTCTGCAAGTAAAGGAGAAAACAAATTAGAAAATAATCAAAAGGGTGAAACCAAAGATGAACAAAAAGAGAGGTAGCAACTAAGGAAATTCTAGCTAAAATAAATATCAAAAGAAGAGTGACAACTCACTCGGATCTTCGGGCCTCCAAGAAGGATCTCTAGGATTTGCACCTGCCACAGATACCGCCGCTGATTGGTGTCCCCCTCCTACGTTTGGGGAAACATGGTGTCCTACCATGGACTCGTCCTCTCCACCTAGGTCCTGAGAAAGTAACTCCTCTGAGACTAGAGTCACCCTCTCCATGCTCTGCTCTGCCCTCTTGGCCTGTAGGATCTCCTGAGTGTCATGCCACTTAGGATCGCTATCCTCTTCCCCACCTAACTCACTGATCTCCATGTCCTCAGTCTCCTCCTCCATCTCTCCCCCTATGAACTCCTCAGACTTAGAGTCTATATCAATGGGGTCATCACTGCTATGGGCAGGACCGGTGGCAATCTGAAGTAAAGGTGCCTGAGGAGCACTGACTCTCTCTTGAGCACGTACCACCCTCCTAGCTACAATAGGGATGTCAGGAGTAACAACAGTCCAACCCTAGCCTCTAGGACCTCCCCTAGCCTCCCGAACTGATCTGAACACTGGCACCACTGGGGAAGCATGTCAATGTAAGCAAGCTTTGAACTATTGAGGCACTTGATCAAAGGGGTGTGTCTCTACCTTCCCCGTCTTGTCCACAAGCTGCCCTATAGTAGAGAAAGAAATCAAAGTAAAGGTCTCCTCACCCCACAACCCCGCCATGGCCTTGATAAGGTGTGGCCTCCATATCCTCAGTAGTCAGGGAAGCAACTGGCTGGTGGGGTACTCTAAGCACCATCATCTCTATCCATCTAGCTACCCTCACGGCCCCGGATCCTCCACCTCTACGCCTCTCCCATAAGGGATAATGCGCTCATAGACCCAGCTCATAACTAAGGTCGATGGCTTAGTGATTGTCCCTGTAATCGAACCACCCTGTATAAGTCATGATAGGTGGTCCCAAGTATATCGGCTCCCCAGGCATAAATCTAACCATGTGCCTCAATCTGTGTGATGATGGGGGCCCAGTAGTAGAGAAAAGTATCCCCTCCCTTGTCCCTAATCAATCTTGAAGCAAGGATTCCCATAATGGCCTGATGGATCAAAGGGATGGGCAAGCCAGGAATAGAATGGACCTTCACCCCTTCTTCGAACCAGTGGAGACAACTGCATCTCCCATATAGGTGGCCCACTGAGTCACCTAAGCTCTAGATACTGTGTATCAAATGAAAGTCTCCTCCTAATAATCGGGACTCCCAAAATGTGGTAGACATCCTCTAGGGTGATAGTCCACTCACCCCTAACACCTGGAAATCGGAATGTGTTCCGATCTACATCCCAGTAAGAAAATAAGTCAGATAGTATGTGACTGGCATGTGCAACGTGGGGGACCCGTGCAATCCTCAAAATACCTACCCTCTAGAGAGCATCCTGCTCAAACTAAGAGAGTGCATCTAACACTGCTGGAAGCCAATCACACTCCCTCTCTCAGCTCCATCTAATGTACTCTTCCTTCTTCTACAAAACACCCAAAAACATGCAAAAAGAAGCAAGTTAGTGTCAAGATTGCATTGGAAAAATCATTAAAGCAAGTAGGAATACTAAAAATGTAAAAATAAACTCAAAATAGTGTTGTTTTAACACTCTGTAGAGGACCACCACCCTGAGTAGGGCAGCGGTTCCGTAACCACCACCGCCCCTTAGGGCAGCGGTCCTATCCCACGACTACAAACGGGTCGCATGCCCTAAAATGCTTAAAAATGTAAAAATTGACCATTTTAGCTAAAATGAAAGCCTACCCATTAGGCATCCCCCCTAAGAGACACATTTAAAACTAACATTTCTAAAAATAACCCCCCCACAACAAATATTTCATCATTTTAACATTTTGGGTGTAAAAACGTTAAATCAAGAAGAACTAACCTGGGATCTCACGGGTCGAGGTTCTACTCACGGAGGCATGATCGCTATCTCGATACAAACGTTTCGACTATACTCTCATTGAAAACCATCACCGTGGGTCCCAGAGCTCAAAAACTATCAAATCAACACACGCAAATGAATAGGAAAGTAAGCCCGTTATATATATATGTGTGTGTGTGTGTGTGTGTGTGGTGTTTTGAATCATTTTGAAATCACCTTTTATAGGTTTAGAGTGCCGACGGAGGTAAGTTCTCATCCCCGTGAAAATGGTAAGTCCTCATTTCATACTAATTTAGTATTTATTTTTTGATTTATTTTATTTATCTGCACTTGAGTCCTCTTTCCATTTTATAGGTAGCAGGAACTCGGATTGCGAAATTTCGACACATGAGCATGTCAGGTATAATTTATAGCTTCCCATTTTGGTATATCCATACTCAGACCCATCGTTTTACACCACTTCATGGTTAAAACACTTCTCCAAGGGGGCAATATGTACGTACCCAAAATTTTAGGGTACTGTACCACTGGGACGATATTACACATGCCCCAATGGTGATATAGGTCACCTCGCAAGGTGTTTGGAATCTAGGAAAGCTCACCAAGTGTATGTTAGCATCCCTAGCATCTTATTTGAGCTTTTTATACTTTTCTTTATCCTCTGCCTTTCTTTTTATAAGCTTTTTGACCTTTAGTGACAAAATCGTCGCCCTGCTAGGGCGGCGATCCTGTAACAGCCACCCTGCTCAAGGTGGTGGTCCTTCATGCATTTTCCAACACATTCTTTTGATTGCGACTTGCGTAATTTTTCAACATTTACCAGCTTTTCTCAACTGCCTTAGCTCCTATTAATGTTTTATGTTCCCTGGAATAGTGTTTCTTCATTGTTTAATGGTAAAAGAAAACTAAAAGGAATCACCTTTGGGTGAATGTGAAATCTATAAATAGCTAGCTTGTTTTCAAGAAAATGGCCCCTCAACTTCTCATTTCCATTATTTAGTCTTTCAATTTCTTGCTTAGAACTCATTTTTTTTTCATATTTGCATCCATGCTAGTTTTTCCTTTGCTATTTAGAAGCCATTCGATATTCTTGCTCCAATCTTGTTCATTGATGTTCATAAAAATTAGCTTAGAACCGAGT
Organism: Taxus wallichiana var. yunnanensis; assembly: GCA_018340775.1. NCBI lineage: Eukaryota > Viridiplantae > Streptophyta > Pinopsida > Cupressales > Taxaceae > Taxus > Taxus wallichiana. Next base: position 84,569,284 of record CM031235.1, on the reverse strand, counting down.
AATGTCGGTTGTAGATTGAATTCATTAGAGTTTCAAGTTGTATTATTCATAGAAGATAAATTATAGAATCTCTTGATACACTTGTTTTGTATTCCCACAATAAATCCCGCTAGGAATTGCATAAGCCAAGCTCTGTCACTTATGATGTCCCTCTCCTACTCGCATTATATTCAGTCTATATCCAAAGCTGCCATTATTCAAAATACCTTTTTCTGTTGATGCTAGCATATACATGCTCTTCTGGATTCATGTGAACACAAAGGAATGAAGATATCATTCTGAGGGGAAAAAATCATACACTACTGGATTCGCCATTGTTCTGCAAATTCTAGGTTTTATCTATCAAAGTTCTAGTTAAAACATATCAAATAGAGTAGTGAAATATTTCATTTTAGTTAAATTTCATTTTCAATATTTCCAGGGAAGCTATGGGGATTGATAGCTTCTCAGAAACTATGATTCATTCCTCACTTCTGAGGTAGGATCAAGAATCTTTCAATTAAGTTAATCAGAATCTAGTTATTTAGGATAAACTCACAACTACACAGGCAAGTAGGTACACTGGACTACCTTGCTTGTTTTAATTTTGTTATTAGATTAGTTGTCATTTTCTGAATATATTAGATTATTTGCTTTTTCAATTCTATTAAAAATTCTATCAAAAATACAAAAACAGAGGAATATATATGTTGTAGATATATCTTGCATAATTAGTTTATTTTGTTTCAATTAAGCTTATATTGATCTTGTATGACAATCATGGGACCTAGGGAGCCCAGGGAATACGTTTTTGAGCCAATTGTGCCTCAACCCAATCTTGTTGTAGCATTAACTGACATAGACCAAAATCACATAATTCAGGTCTTTCGAACAACAACAGACCTACAACAAATTAGTACACACGTAAGAGTATTAAACATAGAAGACGACAAAGCACACACGTTCTGGTCAAATCAGCCAAATTATAGACTGCCTTGATAGATATCCATATGACCGTAGAAGGACTGAAGAGAGAAAACATTTAGTTTTCCACTAGTCCCATGACCAGGATGCGAAGACCTCCTTGTTGATATAGACACTAGCTTACGTATCCAAGTTGCCAGAACATCTGTTAGGTACTCCAATAAAATCGTGTAACTTCTAGTTCTAAACGTAGAGACCGAAAAGGCATACGATTACTAGATACTCGAATCAGGGGTTGACTCTTCATATGACCATAGGAGGTCCACAGCAACCATGAACTTACGGTTGTGATCCACAGGTCCCACAACCCAACGGGCCTATAAATCAATCAAATATTGACACCAACTTGCGAACGTTGGTGTTTAGGTCCTCTCCACTTCCACCAGACATCATCACACAACTATCATTATTAAATGTAGTAGCTAATCAAGCTAAATATTTCTAGACTAGACTAGAGAATCATCCATAAAACACCAAAAGATCCACTACACATTTAGTCATTCCATTTTCATGACCTTATCGGGAGATATATACGAAGCACCCGTAGGTCATCTTCCACGTATCCCACAACCCATAGATCAGATCATGGCAAAGAGCTCGATATTGATTGGAGCCTTTGAGTAGCTATCCTCGCCAAATGATCTATCACACCGATTCAGGTTAGGAGGGCCTTCTTTGCCTTAGATTCACAGATCCCATTATTGCGTGTTGAAGACATAAGATTACCTAACTAGCTTATCTGCACCGCGCATGTATTCCATCCCCACCGTCTATCTCAGCACAACTTCGAGAGGTCGGGTGCGAGGAAGAGTTACTTGTAGATTCCCATGCTCGCATGTCACTTTTCCATCGTACAAGTACCAAGATAGTACTAAAAAGGTTTGTGTGATTATTGACATCGACTCAAAAATATCCTCATACGCATGCATAACTTGCTATATACTTAGATAATTTTAGTTTCCAAATTTATGTCTTGTAATCATTCACATACGGATGGGATAGCTCAAAGTGTGTGCATTGTGTCCTTATTACTCACCTTCGATTATAGTGATTATGCCTAGACCACATTGTTGTAGCTATATTATGTGTTAAGTACAATAGTATTCATGACATATTTACCCGTAAGAACTTCTTAGAGGCATTGTATATACTTTGAAATATACGAAAGAGATCCTAAGATCTCGTGAGTGTTATAGAACCAAAATTTTCACTAATTTTGTTTACAATGATTTGTCGATTTTAAGCGATTCTGATTTTGCGATTCAATATGGCAAGCTGAAAATTAGTAAAATCCATTGAAAATACATTGAGAATACAATATTACATCCAAAATACAAAACATTGAATGGCGGGATAATAAATTGTTTTGTGAGGTCTTGGTAGCCTCTCGGAGCTCAATATGGCTCTCAATGTGAAAAACTACAAAAAGAAAATTATTGAAATTGATGTGGTGGGAAGAGGGAGTCCATGTGCTACACACAAAGATGGGCGAGTTTATTTTTATACACATAAGCAGATCTAATAATTTTACATTCTCCATTTTTATTGTTTACATCCTCTAATTTTTGTTTCCACCGATTTGTTTTTGTGTTACTTTTTTCTCGGTCAAGTCACAACAACTCGGTGCACGATGGACGACTCAATCGTTATCTATGGACTAGCCTCAACTCACCACCAATGAATGGATCAACCAAGGGGGTCGATGTGTAGCTTCCAATGCCACAGGGATAACGCTTGCCGGATGTGGTAGATAGATCAGATTATGACTTGGTTTAGGTCCTCAATGTAGCTCTATATGGAGACAAAGACCCAAATCAGCTCGGTTCAAATCCAAGACTTCAATGAAGAGATCTTTTCAAAGCAAAAAAATCGGCGTTTGGTTTTCTTCACTGATCAACTCCAAACAGGGCTCGGCTTTTGTATGCATGCAATGTGTCTTGTTGTGGCCGTTGGCTCGATGGATTCCCAATCTTTAATGTAAAACCTGGTGTAGGGGAGAGGCAAGAGGGGGCCTCAACCCATCTAATAAAGTAAGAGTGACTCACCCAATATAACTCCAATGCGGCTCGTTGTGACTTGGTGTAAAACCCTTTAAACAACTCGCCAACAAATGAAGTAGCTTGGTCATGATGCACAATCAACCAATTGAGTGGGTAACTGGGTGGGATGGAGAACCCTTAATGGGGAAAATGAATATATATATATATATACATAATTTTTGTAAAAATTATTTCGATTTTGAATCGAATGACTCCGGAGGTAAATTTTTCTGGTGTTCTTTGCACTGAAAGCAAAAATATTCTTTTCTTTTTGCTTTGGAGATTAAACTAGAGGCTCCTATCCTTCTCTAAAACAATCCAAAGATGGGAATGTAGTGGTTTGGATGGAGCGATGTACGTGCTCCTCTAGCTCACTCGAACACTAGTACCCTCTCAAAATTTCCTCAACACTCCCTGAAACTTCCTCACTTCTCCACAAGATTAACCTACTCTGGTACAAAATGTAAATTATGAATAGGGATGGAAGCATGGTATGTTTATTGATATTCAATCAAATCAAGTACATAGATGAGGGCTGCAATATTTATATATATTGGAGAGCCACGTGCGAAAAAACAATATGTTGCAACAATGCAATAATAAACACACCCATACACATATAATTAGAAATATATGGTTTTAACCATAAAACAATAAAACAATCCAAAGAATGATACGTAAATACTATTCCCAATTACAAACAAAATAATGTTTACAACCACACCAATAACTTAACTACCTTACTAATAATAAAATAACTAAGGTAAAAGTAACTATAATGCAAAATTACAATGTTTACCCTAACACAATCTTAACATCCATCCTTCTTAATGAAAATGACTGGTGCTCCCCAGGACACTCTAGGTCAAATTATTCCTTTAGAAAATAGTTCGTGAAGTTGTGCTTTTAGTTAAACTAAATTTGTTGTTTTCATTCTATATGGTGCTTTTGATATTGTTTCAATTCCAGGTTTTATGTAAATGGTAGAGTAAAACTCACATTTAGAAGGAAGCCTAGGTAATTCCTCTCTGAAATACATCCTTGTATTATTGTAACAACGTAAATTCCTCTAATGAAGTCTTACCTTCCTCACTAAAATAAGAAATTTTGATTGCATACAACATACAACCTTTGTTTTTAGCTTTCTTAAGTTGCATTGCATAAATTTGTCTAACTTTAAAAACCTCTTTTTATTCCATTAATGCTAACAATTTTCTACGTGTCATCTAGAATTCCATTAAATTTTTGAAATATTCCATTGTTCCCTTGTATTTGGGCAGCCAATTTACTCCTATAATGATGTCATAGTACCTTAAAGGAGTCACATACAAGTCAAGTTCAGTGGTAAAACTAGGTAATTCTAATCCTACATCAAATAGATATTGGTCTATAGTATGAATATCATTCTTGCCATATTGTACATTCTATGTATTTTCCATATATTGAGATTTTTAAACTATTTTTCCTGTTATATTTCTATAAATAAAGCACTCAATTGCACTGGTGTCAAATAAAATAGTAACAGGAAGTCCATATAACTTACCTAACACTTCAATGGGAGTAGCATGTTTCTTAGCTTGGTGGTTAGCCACTACAACATGAATCCTTTGCTACTAATTGTTTCCATGATTCCTTTGGGGATAGTTATTAGCATAGTGGTCACCACCACATTTAAAACACTCAAAAAATAGGCCCTTTCTTTTCAAATTTATTTTCATTAAATGCATAACTATTCTTCCCATTTCTCCTTGTATTTTTAGTATGTTTTATAGACACCTAAAATCTGCTTACGCAATTTTAATGCTAAGATTACACTAATTACCCTCTTTCACATCATTTTTGTTATATTGGTGATTTTCAACTAATTAACTAACATTTTCCTCCAATTCGGTCAATTAATGACACTTTGTTAATTAACTTGCATTTACTTCATTCGATTCCAATTAACAACACTTTGTTATTTATAATCATCTTCTCGATCAAAAATTAGCTATTATTAGTTAATTAAGCCTATTTACCCTTGCATTTAATCAATAAACCTTCTTATTGGTTGAAACTCCCTTCCAACCATTCAAAATCACCTCATTTCCTCAAAATCATCTCTAAAGGGTTTCTAAGCTCATCTTAGCCTATTAATTAATCTTATTTTATTAAATAAAACCCCAACTCCCATGAGTTATTAATTACTTGTTAATTCTTCAAATCAAGCTTAATTATTCTAATTCTAATGTATCATTTATCCCATATGTACTGGTTTGCAAACTTCTCCCAAATCGGAAAGATATATAAAGGACCCTCCTCCATCCTTCACACATTACACCTTTACAAACACCACACTTTGATTAGTGATTCATACAAGATTATTATAAGAGCCTTCTCCATTATTTGGAATAGCTACTTCATCTTTTCATCCATTATCTCATTCTTGAGTAGAAAAGAAGATCTAATTATGGCCTTGTAGCCTTTTCTTGATGAGATCCTTCCCTCTTTTTAGATATCAACACAAATTTTATTTCTCATTATCTAAAGAGACTCATGTTTAGAAGTAATCATACATTTAATAGTAGGAATGGTTAGCATTAGATGATTTAATTCATGTTTATGCAATAATTAGTTGATTCCTTTAAGCTATTATCTTGATGTTCTTATTATATTAACTTTGTTTTGATGTTACTTGGTGTTAGTTTCATTCCATAGCTTAGTTAGTTCAGTATGCATACGTTTGTCACACCCGTGGAACCTACTCCATTGTCCTTTGCATTAATTTTATTTTTTTGTAGATTAGTTTCAATTTCAGTTGTTAACCCTATTTTTAGCATTTATAGATAAATATTGAGTTTCTTAACTAGATTAGTTAAGATTTCTTGGTGTTAATGCTCTTTCCAGGAGTAAAGGAGGTGAGGTGCTACCAAATTTGAATCAAATTGAAAAATATTTTAGATTTTTTTAAATTAGTTTTGTCAAATACCATGATTTTTTTCTTACATAGGTGCATTTTGCTAGTGAGAAGAACCCTTGCACTAGCGGGAAGAAGGCTTGTGTTAGTGACAAAACTCGTGTGCTACCATTGTTAAGCTTGTGCTACCGCTTGACAGGATTATGCTAATGCATCTTGGTATGCATTTATGTTGACTTAAATTTTTATTCTCTATGTAAGGCTTGTACTACTATAATCTAGGCTTGTGGAACAGTTTTTTTTTGTCTCGGACTTGAATTTTTGACACTATTCCTATGCTTAGTGCGATATTGCTTGTGCCATCACCTTTATCCATGTGTTATTACTAAAATCCACATGCTACTACTATACAGAGCTAGTTTTTGTGCTCTTTTAAATATTTGGCTTGGTTTTGAGGTTTCATGTTTATAATTTTTTATGTTTGTTGCTATTTGACTGGTTTTCTAACTCTGTTTTTACAAATTTTTATATTTTTAATGAAATTTATAATATGTTGCCAAGATTTAATGAATGTGATGTTTCATGATTTTCTTATGTTAGGATAAAGTTTGTATATGATCTTCTCTTTCACCTTTGGGTGATCTTGAGAAAAAAATCAGATTTAGTCTTCTTTTTTTTCTAACATTTGGTTAATTTGGGAACATAATCTTTTCATTTTATCTTAAGGGAATGAACAATTTATCAAGCATTGTTTAAATTTTATTTGATTTAAATTTTTCCTTTGCATTTATCTATTAAAATCAAATAATTTTTTATTCTCTTCTCTTACATCCTTGGATGATCTTGAGAATCAAAAGAAACTTTGATTCACTTTCTATAGGAAACTACTAAGTATTTTGAGCGTATGACCTAACGCTTGTCAAAGATTTGGGATCTAAAAAAATACTAATACACATGTGTTGTAGGTTGTCAATGGTGTGTTAAACCACATTCTTAATTCAAAATAGAAAAAACACCACTTTATTCAAAACATTGCATTTTCAGGTTCGATTAAGGGTTAAAATCCATCTTCTTTAAACTACGGGAAGTATATTGGCATAAGCCATAAAAATCATTGTGTGGATTATGCCTTGAACCCCAAAGTAGTCCACACCTTGAGAGAAATGGTGGAGGAAACAAGAAGTTCCTCGTTCACTCGACTTGAATAGTTGAAACCCCTTATGAGAAAAGCTTCATGTTTCTGTATGAGGCCTCGTTCATTAATTTTATTGTGGGTTAATGGTCCATTGTCTAGTTTACTAGAAATGTGTACCTCTTCTAGGAAAGAATTGGTGAGTTTGTGAACAAAATCCTAGGAAACCATTTAGAATTAGGGCCAACTTAACTTTATTCATCGTGTTCCAAAGATCTCTCGAAAAGAAAAACTTCTTTGGAGTAAAAACCTTATTAGTTAAACAAGGGGAGAGTTCATTGAAATTTGTGCCACATGTTATTCATCATGAAACTTACAAAGAGTCACTTTTCCTAGTTTCTACCCTATCATAAGAAAAGGCAAAACTCTTCCAAAGTTAAGATAATTATTTTTCATCACTACTTGGTCTACTCCTTTGTTTTCTTGTTTCCCTTTTTGGGACAAACGAGACCATACATACATGTGCATATCAAAAATAATTATGTCCACCACGTTTGTATTCTACTCATATGACTAGATTGCAATGCTGGAATGTGAGTATTGAAAGTTTGAATGGTACGTCTTCATGTTTCAACAATCATTATCTCAAATCCATATTGAGACTCGTGATAATTTTAGTTAAATTGTCTCATCATTGACTTCCTCTTGAGTTGTTACACTGCTTGCATCATATCAATATAGTTTTTATACTTACATCTTGTTTCCTTTGTGAAACTTGATTTAAGTCTCTAAGTTGTATTGTTACACTGCTCACATAACTATCAACTTCTTGATATACTTAGACCTTGTTTTTATTCCAACATTGCCTTGAGTTTTGAAAAGTGTTTTCATTACATGTTGTTTGCATTGTGTCAACATCATTTTGATACTAATATATTTATTTTTCTACAAAGCTTGATTAACATATCCAAATTGTGTTGTTACACTACTCACATTTGTAGCTTCCATTTTCAAGACTTGGACTTTGTGGGTGTCTAAAATTGTTTAAGTATACCTTGTTTGGAAATCATATCAACACCATTTTAGTACTTAGGTATTGTTTATCCCAAACTTGATCTAAGTATTGACATTGAGTGTTGTCATTATTGTACCAAACCTATCTTTGAGAACGTAGGGAGTAGTTATTCTTGTGATTAGATCTTGGTCTTGTATTTGATTTATTTTTCCCAGATACTTCTTACTATACACTATCATTCTTTATTCTTTGGTATCCTTGCTCATATTTCCTTGATTATTTGGATTATTTTCCATTAATTATTGGGAATTATTTGTGATGATTTGACGTCGTTACAAATCGCTTGGTTTTATCTATGGTCAATTTTAATCAACCTTAGTGAAATTTTTCCCGTTATACCTCTTATAACAAGGATGGGGCATAAAATATTAGGGTAAAACCCTTTTGTTAATGACAAGATAAACCCTCTTTATGAAGAAAATAACATGGTTGACCATAGTGGTGACGAGGGGAACTCTCCTTGGAATGAATTTGAATTTGATCCCACCCACATGGATAACTTATTTTTCCAAAACAGGAATGAATTCCTTATGCACATTGTAGAATTAGGGGCTAAATTTCTAGCTACATTTGATCCTACTTTTCTCATGAACATGGTTCATGGAGAAGAAGAAGTAGATTGTCCTCTTCGCAATGTTGATGAAATCCTAAACATGAGACATGCTTCTACTTCTAGCCAACAGAATGAGGAAGAAGTTCCTTCTCAAAATAATGGTAGTTATCACATACATGTTGTTAAAATTCATTACGAGGATCATGAAGAACATAACAACCATGAACAACCCCCTCATTGTGAGAATCATGAAGAGACACAAAACCAAGAGGTTACAATAAAACAACAAATACAAGATCTTACTCATCAATTGGTGAGTTTAGCTTCACATGTCAACAAAGAGCCTACAAAGACTCCAAGACAAGAAAAACCTAGAGCTTTGTATCATGAGTTTTACACCAAAAATACTCTTCAAGAGAAACATAAAGAGGTGTATCATGAATTATACATTGATAATAAAGGTGGTGAAACATCTAGAATTAACCATGTATATATTATCACTCCATCTATGCATGGTCAAATCTTTGATCAGGAATGGTTATCTATGAAGAACACCCTCACTTCTTTACAAGAAGGAAATGTGGGACATAGAAAGAAGTATCAATTTGAAGAGTTATGCCCATACCCATTTGATAGAGCTATGTTGAGAACACCTTTCCCTCATCACTTTGATTGTCCAAAATTTGATAAGTATAAAGGTAAAGGTGATCCACCGGACCATGTCTATAGACACCTAAAACATGTTTACACTTAACATTTCATCCAATTCAATTGATTGACGACATTTTGTTAATCAACCCTTCTTCACTCCACTCTTGGATGCCCATTCATGACACCTTTTCAGTCGTATTCCTCCTATAATCAGCTTATTTGGCTAATATCTCTCTTATTAGCTAAACATTCCTCCTTTATACCATTTATAACCTCCCTAGTTCTCTCTAGACCACTTCTATTGGCTTCGTAGGCTATCTATCAGTCACAATTGGTTATCCAAACCCCTCCCAACTCTCAATGAGTCTCTAATCACTTGTTAATCAAGTTTAACTAGCCTAAACCCTAGTTAACTAGCCTAAACCAAGCTTAACTAAGCCTAAAGCATGTTTATCCTAATCTAATCTAAAAGTGCTTTTTGAGCTTTAGTCCCACATGCACCCAAAGTTCAAACTCTTCCATTTGGAAAACTATAAATACAAGGCTAAGCCTACCCATTCAAACTTACAACTTTACATAACACAAAACAAAACCAAACCTAAGAAAGCTTTGAGATCTCATTTGTATTAGCTTTAAGCTAATTAAACATTTGATCTTAAGCTTACTTCCTCCATTATTGAGCTAACACCTCCATTTGCATCCATAATCCAAGTTTTGAGTAATATGGAGAGAACCATTGGCCTTGAAGCCATTAATGGTGAGACTCCATTCTTTAAAGCTTGGGTTTCATATCAAACATCACACCTTTGATTGCTAAGTTGACCTTATTAGGTTCAATTTCTTAATTAAGTAATCTAAAGAGTAGAGAGTAGTATATATGTTAGGTTTTGATGTTTTTGTCAAAGTTATGATGTATGTATAGGATTAACTCTTGTTTATCTCTTATCTCATGGTGCATGGATGAGTTAGGAAAGCTTTGAAGTTCTTTAGCCCCATTCCATAGATTTTGAAACTTTCCATTGCATACATTTGGCATGCCCGGTGGGACATTTATGTTCATCCTCCATTAATGGAGGTCTTTTAAGTTTTTCAAAGTTCTCTTTCAAGTTTTTTAGAAGAAACAACTTGTTATTTGCTTATTTCCATTTCTAAAACTAGTTAAATCACCCTTGTTTGCATATATTTTGTGGGTTTTAACTAGAAATAAGCTTCTTTGACTAATAAATAACCTGTTTGCTTTTGAAATTTTCAAATTCCGTGATTTTTGTAGGTTATATAGGGGGTACGCGTAGGTGTTTTAAAGGGGTGCGTCTCCATCAAACAGGGCATGTCTCTATCAAAATAGGCACGTACATGTCTTTCTGGTGCAAAAAAATCTACATGCATGCGTAGGTGTCATTTTGGGTGCATACCCATTGAAACAAGTGCGTACATGTCTTTCTGGTGTAAAAACACCAGCGTGCACGTGTCTCCATCGAGCCGAGCGCGTCTCTCTCATCATATCAACTTTTTTTTACACTAGGGCATGTCTCCATCAAATTGGACGCATCTCCGTTGAAATAGGCACACACATGTCAATAAAGGGGCACGTTTACGTTGAACCGTATTCACCACCAAACTTCCAGAGGCCATAACTTTTGCTTCCGAGCCCGAAACGACTTTGTTTTCATTGTGTTGGAAAGGTATTGAAGATTACTACACAATGGAATCATAAAATTAGGATTTTGACTTACCAAAAATTTATGGTTTACATTATTAGGTAAATAGTCATTTTCTAATGTATCTTAAAGTTTAAAAACTTGTTTTCTTGGCCATTCTAACACTTTGAAAGATTTTTGTGGCACTAATCAGTTGTTTATAGGGTTATTTTGGTTTTATTTTTGACTAACTTAGTTAAATGTTTCATTTCTTAGCTTGAGCAAGGTTTGTAAAGTGTGTATGCTCTCTCCTCGCACCTTCAAAAGTGATCTTGAAGATCAAAAACACTTGCACAACTTTGTATCATATGTTAAAAACACTTGTTCTAAAAGATAAAGCAATTTTTATGTGATTTAGTAGGAATTTTCAAATTGCGTATGCTCTTCCTTCGTGCCTTTTGGCGATCTTAGGAAAAAAAAGCAAGGTGTAAATTCCTTTCTTGATATCAATTTGCAATGGAAAATTACTAAAATTATTATCTACCGGACCTAAAGATTTTCAAAGAAAGGCATCAAAGACAAAACACAAACCCGCTAATACACATGTTTCTTGCAGGTTGCCAAATGGTGTGCCACTTAAAACCACATTTAAGTTAAAAAGATTAAAAAACACACCATATTCAAAACACGGTATTGCAGGTTTTGAAAAGGGTACGTCCTCTCCACTTAATGAACGTAACCCCTTTGGTATAATTCCATAAGCTATAACAAAGGGGGTGGTACCAGGAACCCTAAAGTAGTCCACCGCTATGTAACCTCATGGATGAAATAGGAAGCGCCTTTTACCTACTTGACTAGTTTTCCATGTGAGTTAGTGTTACAAAGTTGTCTATATCACGACCACGGCAAGAGTACACGATTGATGCAATTAGTGCCCACTATACTTAAAGGGGAAAATCGAGATACTCCCAAATTAGTCAATGTGAATTTTTGGGTAAATTGTGCCCGCTCTTAAATGGATTTGTAACACCTAGTTGAGATATCTTATTAAGGATGCCATTTTGTCTTGAGGCCCACTTTACTAGTCCTTTGTCATGTCTTGGCCATCATGAAGTGATAACTTATTTGTATTCGAACCTTGTTTTTCGAACAAGGAAAAGAATGCACTTAATTTGGATCTAAGTGTCTTTAAAAATTAGACGACGTTTTACTTATCTTAGCTTCTTTCTCACCTTCGGCAAGGCAAAGCTCTGCCCCAAAGGGGCGCTTAGTTTATTTTTCATTTATATACCTTTGCATTCTTGTTGCCCATTTGGCGAAACATAAGGCATCTTTCGGGAGTGTTGTCATAGATAGTGTTCACCACTTTTTTGTCTATTTACACTCATCCATGTTTACTACTGAGTTGTTAAACATCCAAAGTGCATGCATGCATCCTTATATCTTTGATGGCCACTTGATCTTGATTTCAAGATCATCATCACGATTAGTATTGATTCATCATTTGATCTCCCTTTGACGTGTTACTTTGTTGGCATTTTCTCAACACAATTAAGATACTTATGTCATTTTTTCATAAACATGATCTAAGTATCCCCATTGTGGTGTTACACTACACACATTTTAACACATCCTCGATACTCTTGACTTGGTTTTACTTCAAACATTGTCCAAAATTTTGAAGAGTGTCGCTACTTTTTTGTGTCATTTTGATACCATTTTGGCACTAATATCTCACTTATTTGTGAAGATTGATTAACGTGTCCAATTGGTGTGGTTACGTGGCTTACATTTGTAATCCTCACCCTTTAACATTTTAGCCTTGTTGGTTGTTGAATGCATTGATGCATCCTTTGATTGGGAGTCACATCTACCCTTTGTTAATATTTATGTCTTGTTCATTTTGATCTTGACATAAGTATTGGCATTATGATCATATTTGCATCGAACTATCATTTTGCACACACATTTCTAGGGTGTATTTCCTTGTTGATTGGCTTTGTGTTTCACACCTTGCATGATTGTTCCTTGTGATCATTCATCTAAAAAAATTGTTTTCTAGGACAAATACTTTTTGATCTCGTCGAGATTGCATCATCAGGATGTCTATTTTCCTTAGACCTTCTTGGAAAATCACGCACACATCTTCATACTTACGAAATGTCTAGATGGCTTTTATTATGCTTCTCTGAATTGACATGTTACTTCCTTCGCTTTGAAGGAGTTCCATCACACTATCTAGATCTAGACATTTTTGCTTAAAACAATGCCAACAATGACTGACTATCGCACGGTTTCTCACATTTACAATAATACGAAACCTAGGTTTAACTATTCAAATCAAAATATTCCCATTACGACTAAACCTCATTTGGTTATTTTTTCTACAGGCCCATTTGGGTACCCTATTCCCGACTTTTATCTCATAGTTGGTGGTATGGTTTGGATGCTTCGATCCAAGTTATTATTCAGTTCCCCTACTCTTCTTCTTTGGATTCGATCCAAACTACCATTTGGATTCCCACTCTTCTTCCTCGAAGACTCGGATCCCAACTATTGTTCGGATACCCATAGATCAAATCTTGAATCACATTCCTCCCTTCCTTCACAGACCTTTATACCAAATCACCTCAACGATGTCTTCCTCTTTTGAATACTCGTGTGACTCCAAGTTCCATCAATCGAGCATCTAATTTGGTTTTGAGTCACGGTCCTCCCTTTCTTCACAAGACCTCCTTCATCAAGTCATCTCGATGACCCCTTCATCCATCGAAGAGTTCCACAACTTAGATTCCATCTAGTCAATCATCCAATTTGAATCCTACGTCGTAACTTAATAAATGGCTATGTGATCCTACTTACCAACCTACATTACGTCATCTTCTAGAAAAATGACCTAGGTCCAAATCCAAATCATCCATTGATGAGACGCTTGCCACCAAATATATGTCATCTCTTGAGTCATCTTCTACTATCAAACCAACTTCAATCCCTCTTCGGCCCTTGAGCCCTTTCAACCATATCATACCATTTCCTCATCCATCTTCTAAATATCAATTTCTATGACCATGTCAAACCATTAAAAAGAAGCCATGTGCTAAGATATCTTTTCGAAGCACTATCAAAACTCTTCATGAGAGTGCTAAGGTCAAGCCTTCCCCTCATCTACATCATTAGACATCTTCATCTTCTTCTATCAATCAATCTTCCCCTCATTTCAAACCTGCTTCTTCTATTCAACCTCCTAGGGTCAAAGAACAACAACCTCTACTGATTGATTTCTCTCGGATGAAGGAACAATCAGAATACACGAATATATCCCTTTAGAGGATTGCAAACAAGGGTTCTTTCTTGAACTCGATACGCTCGCATATTGGGGAAAATAAGTTGATTCCTTTTATCAGAACATAAAGGAAGAGCCTAAGGTCATGGAACTTGATTCTTCTTATATTATTCCATCTTCACCTTTCTCTGATCATGATGAGATGTTAGGATCTAGCATTGATCTGTAGTCTATCTTCTCATTACCAAATCATTCATTATCGATCATCATTTCTCAATCAAAATCTTGCCTTTTTCATCCCCAGTATCTCATTGTCTTCTTCTATTCTAGGGCCACATCTTGGTATCCCTCCATTTTCTACTTGTGGGTCACCTCCTGGTAGCCCATTCTCTTCTATTCTTGGGCCACATCCTAGTAACCCTTCATCCTCTTCTATCTATGGGACACCTCCTGGTAGTCCCTCCTCATCTATACTTAGGCCACACCATAGCATCCCTTTGACATATTCTTCTAGTCTTGGGCCATGTCTTCATAGCCCAATTTCTTCCATCTTAGGGCCATATTCTAATAGCCATTTGTCATCTTCTATTAGTGGCTCACCTCCTCATAGCCCATCCTCTTCAATTCTTGGGTCGTATCCTTTTCATCCATCACATATTTCTTCTATTAATGGTTGTGGCAAGCCCGTGGTCATTTCTCACATCACTTCTAAACGTCAACGTTCTCTTTCTTCTCCTTCTTAGGATCAAACAAGTCAAGCATCAAATTATAAGAAACCCGAAAGGTTCATTATCAAGCTCGAGTCAAAACTTCCAAGATCTTGAAATCCCCAACAACTCAAAAAATCTCAAAAATTTAAATCAAGCATGATTCAAGAACACACATCAACGTAACCATCAAGTATGGCACAAAGTGCGAAACCTATGGATAGGTAACTCAAGCTCCCACATACTAAATCCATGTTTCAGGACAAATCACAGTCATTTGTTGAGCACGATCTCACCACGACCATCGAGATCGGGGATAACATAACTCTTGATAAACAAATGCACCTAGACTCCCTTATCAAGGAAGTCACAAACATCATTGTTGGATCCTATCACATGGAGTGACATTTTTGGTCCCAACTTTCCAAAAACTATAAAAATCTAAAAATAAAAAAAAATGCAAAAATACAAAAACATTGAGAAAACATAAGAAAAAAATCAAAGGTACAAAGATCACACATTGCAATCAGGTATTACGTACACATGGATGATTCTTTCTTCCCTTTATTATCATTCCTCTACAAGTCTTCCTACCATTTTCATCCCTTCGGTGATATTTTGGTTAGCCTATTTGCACGCATTTTACGACATTTATCTCTTTGGTATCCATTTGACCCTAGTCTTTTATCACCTTGGAAAATTAAAGAATGACTAACCTCATGGAGATCCTATCACATTCATTATCTAATAAACTTGTTGCTGAAGAACTTTTGTACATATTTTTCGACACTAGCCAATGTCGTCATCACAATAACTTCCACCTTTTTCCATCAAGCCATCAAGTGGTTCTTAACCCTTGTCAAACAAGAGTGCTAAAATAAATTTTCAAAAAGAAAAAGAAATAAGATCAATCAATCAAAAGCTAAAAGCTTCAAAGCAAAAGTAAATTGATATATTACTCTCTCTTGGGGTATTTCCAATAATCTCTATCGGGGATATGGATGCCTGACTAGAAATAGATAAATGTTGTGATTAGAATCAAATGAATCTCCATTGGGGCTATGGACATTTGGCTGACAAGTGGAGCAAATTACAGCTATCCTTCCACCCTTCATTCACAAATCACTTATCATCTATCAAAATAAATCATTCCTACACATTGGCTAGGTGTCTCTGCACTTTTTGTCTATTAAATATTCCCTTCAAGAGGTAATTAAATTCCACGTGCACACATGAGATATCTATGAGTAATTAGATTTAGTATGTTACCAAGTGTCTTTTCTTGGACCTTGTTCAGACTCTTACTCTAGTATGTATCTTGGCTCCCAATTTGTGCCTTTTTCTAATCACTTCTTCATCGTGAGGCTTCTAAGATACATTCATATCATTCACATTGTTCTTCTACTTCATTCGTAACATCCATGTGTATAAGATTCATTTTTCCCATGTTTTTGAACACCTTTGTTCATTTCAAAAAAAAAAACAATCACCTCCTTCCTTTCTATCATGTGCTTTTAGGCCAACTTACGTTGGGGGCATCCTTGTTTCTTCCCAAAGAATTCATTAGTTTACATTCACCATCATGTTGAACCTATCCATAATGGCCTTGGGTCCCACTTCTACCTGTGAAGAGTTTTCCTTTTAATAATCCCAACTAATTTCTGAGCATTTCCACATCTTCACTTTTATCGTACACACATGGCCTTATGCCCTTGTACATCCCATCTATCGCTAGGGGCATCCATGCTTCCTTGTCTTCTTGTACATAGTTTCAAAAACTTTCAAAATCATCAAAACATTCAAATATGTTTAAGAAAACTTATACAAATTAAAAATCATCCTACAAAATGTCTCTCTTTGGTTCTCACCTGTTCATGTGCGCAACTCGCAAATCATCTTGATCTACCTCCATCAACAAAAGCTAGGTTGCTTACTTCGTTTGTACTCTGGGGCACAATGAGTTTCCTGGTATTGTTTTAAAGTGCACATTGCTTTTTCATTAGACCAAAGTGTCCTCTGGTATTCCCCGTGCATGTATCCTTACTTGGGGAACCACCATCAACCCTTGTCGTTAATTCAAACAGTCAAAATCAAGCTTGATAACAAAAACATTACGTTATGTTTCTTTGTTAAGTTAGCTTGTTTACTTTCTCATATTGCATTGAATTTTGGTATGTTGCATGGAGTTGGCATTTTTACATGGAGTTGGTGTTTTAAGCAATGCACATTTGTTCTTATATGGCTTTCACCGTCATACTACACTTTTTTCATTCTTTTTAATGAGGACCGATGATGAAGATCTCTAGCAATATGATGAAAAATAAAGTTGTTTAAAAGGCATTGGATGGATGTTAGCTCATTCCCCCTTCCTCATACTCCTTTTATTTTATATCCCTTTTCTTTTTCTTCACAATATTCTTTCTTCTATTCTCTTTTTTCATCCTTTCGATCATCAATTGAGTTCTTCTATCACCCCATCGACAATCGAGGGGGCATCCTCCATTCTACTCATTTTTCTTCTATCCCTTTAAAATTTTCTACTAGTTTAAGATTGTCTACTTTCTTTGAACTGACATTTCGTATGCCACCTAAAAGAGGGGCAAATGTAGACACCTAAAACATAATTACACTTATAATTTCATCCAATTCAACCGATCGACAACATTTCTTAATCAACCCTTCTTTTCTCCACTCTCGATGCCCATTCACAACACCTTTTAGTCATATTCCTCCTATAATCAGCTTCTTTGGCTAATATCTCTCTTATTAGCTAAACATTCCTCCTTTAGACCATTCACAACCTCCCTAGTTCTCTTTAGACCACTTTTATTGGCTTTGTAGGCTATCTATCACTCACAATTAGTTATACATACCCCTCCCAACTCTTAATGAGTCTTTAATCACTTGCTAATCAAGTTTAACTAGCCTAAACCCTAGTTAACTAGCCTAAACCAAGCTTATCTAAGCCTAAAACATGTTTATCCTAATTTAATCTAAAAGTGGTTTTTGAGCTTTAGTCCCACATGCACCCAAAGTTCAAACTCTTCCATTTGGAAAACTATAAATACAAGGCTAAGCCTACCCATTCAAGCTTACAAATTTACATAACACAAAACAAAACCAAACCTAAGAAAGCTTTGAGATCTCATTTGTATTAGCTTTAAGCTAATTAGACATTTGATCTTAAGGTTACTTCCTCCATTGTTGAGCTAACACCTCCATTTGCATCCATAATCCAAGTTTTGAGAAATATGGAGAGAACCATTGGCCTTGAAGCCATTAATGGTGAGACTCCATTATCAAATCTTGGGTTTCATATCAAACATCACACCTTTGATTGCTAAGTTGATCTTATTAGGTTTAATTTCTTAATTAAATAATTTAAAGAGTAGAGAGTAGCATATATGCTAGGTTTTGATTTTTTTTTCAAAATTATGATGCATGTATAGGATTAACTCTTGTTTAGCTCTTATCTCATGGTGCATGGATGATTTAGCAAAGCTTTGAGGTTCTTTATCCTCATTCCATAGGTTTTGCAACTTTCCATTGCATACAATGTCAAAGAATTCTTTATGGCATGTCAAGAGGTCACATATAGTTATATCTATCTCATTCACCTCTTCCCACAGAGTCTAGGGGGTCAAGTGCTCAAATGGGTTTTACACATATGTAAAGGATCAATCATTACATTGATGAAATTAGCATAAAAATTTATATGTCACTTTTCCTTTAACATGGAAAATGGCGTCACCATGATAGACTTGTGCAATACAAAACAACGAAATAATTAGAACTTTGTTACTTTCTTACAAATATGGTGAGAGTTAGCTATTGGTTTCCTCTTGCTCCATACCAAAGAAATAGTTTGTTATCATTTTTGTTCCTAATTTACACCCTAATATTTCTTTCCACTTGCAAATTCATTGTGGTAGAACTTTCAAAGAAGTTACTGAAAAAGGAAGTTAAATTTAAAAAGTGTTGTTATCCAAAGTGACCTTAAATCCCTTTTCAAAATATAACCATGAATCAAAGCCTATAAATAAACCAAAATTAATTTAAAATAAGAATTGAAACATCATAGGTGATGGTATAACTAATTTTAAATGTGTAGGAAGTTCTCAATAAAATTCCTTTAAAACTTACTAAAGGGATTACCGCACCTGAATTCAAGCTTCGTGCATTCACCCTCTAACGGATTATTTTTCATTAATACTAAAATAGTTAGATGTGGTGAACATGGTTAAATAACTAAAAATTATACCTTATGGATATGATGTGTCGAAACTAACATGGTTTTGAGAAAATAATATTGCGGGTTTCATCATGTTAGTGGTCACAAGAATGATATTTTTGAAGTTAAAACACTTCATACAAGCTCTAACCGATGGCAGGAATGTGGAAATGTATTCCCGTGACCTAGAAAATCTTCCAATCAAAACTTGGTAATTTACAAGGAACCTTTCCTAACCATAATAAAGGGGAGAAGAAACTGGATAAAGGTCGGTATTCGCAAAACAAGAGTACCAAATATGTTGTTAAAACCAATAATCCTTTTGATTCTCTAATTGTTATGTTAACCCACCTATTTAACATATCAACACTATTAAGATTAAATCAAGAGAGTGTGTCATTGCAACGTGACATGCTCTCCTCGTTATTCCAAAACCTCCTCTACATACCCCTCAGGATAGTAATTATGATGTTTTAGAATAACTTGAGAAAACCATTGCTAATATTTCAATCTTATACCTTCTCAAAATATCTAATGTTCACAAAGACATCCTTTGTAAAACACTATAGGGGTTAGGAGTGTCAATTGATATTGATCATACATGCTTCCAATCCTTGGTTACATAGATTGATCCTACTAAACACATAACCTTTAGTCATTAAAAGATTCCTGAAGAGGATCCCACGCATAATCTACCCTTATATATTGAATTCATTTTCCATTGTAAGAAGATAAAAAAGAGTGTGTGTGGATGGCGATCAGAGCCTAAATATTTGTACTCTAAAAATGGTTCAACAACTAGGTCACACTGATGTTGATTTAGAACCTAAGGTCATCACCATCAAGTCCTATGATAATGAAGAGAGAAAATCAACTGAAATGGTTACCTTTCCCATGGAAGTGGGGCCTACTACTCATGACACCAATTTCCATGTTTTGGACTTAGAACTTCCTTACAACATGCTCCTCAATCAATCATGGATTCATGCCTTGCAAGTCATGCCTTACACACACCATCGGTGTCTAAATATATACCATGAAGAAAAAATATTACCATTCAGGGGGATCCTCAACCCTTTTCTCATTGTAGAGAATTATCGAGTTATTTTCCCACCACATTTTAGTGTCCTTCTATAGAAATGTCCATTCAAGTTCAATCAAAGGCACTCACCTCATGTGTTGATCTAGATACCATGGGCTCTCATAAGGATGGTGCTTCTACATCAGGCTCTCCATTTTCTTCATGGGAGATGAAATTTATTGAAAATGGCTACAGAGAATATGATCTCTAACAAGCCCTTTTAGTTTCTAAACTCCCCCTATCACCCAAGATGCACGGTAGGCCCAAATGTATAAAATATCAACAACCTTAAGAGAATTGTAAACATTGACACTTTTACTGCTAGTGGTCTATTAGCATGTGAAAATTTTCTTTAAAATATTATATCCCGACCTTCGAATGATGAAATGTCTCCATGATATCAATCACCAAAGTATGTTATCCCCAAATAAAATGGTGTATGCTAAGGGATACAAAGGATATGGATGTGGCATAAAATAACAAGGTATACGAGAAGCTCTCCCGATACCACATCGAAAATTTTGTAAGTTTTATATTGGGATCTGACCATATGGTTCCAATCCTCCAGAGGTCAAAGCAACCTCTTCTAAATGAGAAGATAGTTCGTCTGATTATGAAAGAGAAATAATTCCTGGTCTAGTCTTTATGAAGATCTTGCCTCTATGACCTTATTTTCCGACACGGCTATATTATCTTATTTTCTCGACATGGCTATATTATCCTTATCCCCTTTCATTCCTAAGTTAAATCTTGTTTATCCTTCCCTTTTTTTATTCGTACTAACAAAAACATGTACCAATCAACTTATTTGCAAATGATTACGTAATTGGTGATTTTATGGGTCTCCATGATGACATTCATGTTGGTGATCATAAGAAGGGATTATCCATTAATCTCGATGCCTATACATACTTCACGAGAGGAGGTTGAACTTCATGGTGAGAAAAATAAAAAGAAAAGAAAGAGAATGATATCCTCAGAGAAGTCTTGTAAAATGAAAAGTCCAAGTCCTATAGAGAAAAAAATCTTTGAGGGACTTGCAGATAAACAAATGGAAACATCACTTTGGACATAAAAATTGACAACTCTAATGGTGAAAACTCATCGAGAATCCTTTATATGAAGATATCAATCTCCCCCTCGATCCTACGCGTATGGAAGAAGAATCCAAATTGCTAGTGTAGGATACTATAGAAGTAAACATTGGAATAAAGGAGCAACCTAGAATGGTTAAGTTGAGAGCTTCACTTCCAGCACAAGAAAAAAATACCTCGTTTCATACTTCTACATAAATTTTCAGATATATTTTCTTGGTCCTATGCAGACATGTTAGGGTTATATCCCTCATTAGTAGTGCATAACCTAGTTGTGCACAAATAAGCAAAGCCCATCAAAAAAATTAGAAAGATGCATCCTTGTGTCACCCTATTAGTAAAAGAAGAACTAGAGAAACTATTAGTGGTAGGCTTCATTAGGCCTATTGATTATTTAGAGTGGATTTCTAATATAGTACCTGTACAAAAGAAACCCATTGGTATCATGGATATGTATAGATTTTAGAGATATTAATAAAGTGTGTCCTAAAGATGATTTTCCTCTTCCTAACATCGATATGATTGTCGATTCAACTACTGGTTATGAAATTTTATCACTCATGGATGGTTTTTCAGGATATAATTAGATTAAAATTACAGAGGAAGATCAAAAAAAAAAAATTTTACCACCCCTTGGGGACATTTTGTTATCAAGTCATGTCCTTCGCCCTCAAGAATGTAGGCGCTACCTATCAAAGGGCTATGACTGTAATCTTTCATGACATGATAAATGATATAATGGAATATTATGTGGATGACATATTGGGAAAATCTAGGACTAGAGAGGATCATCTAGCAATCTTGCGGTGCATCTTTCAATGTCTTAGAGATTATAAGGTTAGACTCAACCCAAATAAATGTGTCTTCGGGGTGATATCTGGAAAATTTATTAGGGTTTATTGTTTCATGGAGAGGAATTGAAGTATATCCTACAAATGTTACTACCATAACAGAAATTCCTCCTCCTAATAACATCAAACAATTATGCAGCCTACAGGGGAAGATTAAATCTATCAAAATATTTATCTCCCAACTCCTAGATAAGTTTCATTCATTTACACATCTTCTGAAGAAAGATGTTGATTTTCATTAGGACCCGAGCAAAGAACAAGCATTTTCTTTTCTCGAGGAATATCTTTCTAAACCCCTATTCTAATGTCACCTATTGCAGGTGAACCATTGTTGTTGTACATTTCTACCACTCAATTTCTAATTGGCACACTTTTGGCTCACTATGATATAAGCTAGAAAGAAAAAATCATCTATTACCTTAGTCACACGTTGATCACTTACGAGCTAAACTATCCACAAATTGAAAAGTCTTGCTTGGCCATAATTTTTACTTTTCAAAAATTCTTCATTATTTGCTAAACAATAAGACCAAGCTCATTTTCAGAATTAACCCAGTGAACTAATTATTATCTAAACCTACACTTATAGGAAGGATGGATAATTGGATCATCCTACTTAACGAGTTTGATATCAAGTACATCAATCAAAATTCAATCAAAGGGTAGGTACTGATAGATCAACTAGCTCAAGCCCCTTTACCAAGAATAGATCATTTGATTCTAAATCTTCCAAATGCTTCCTTGATGTACCTTGAGGATTCTATCGAAGGAAATTATACTTTGACATATCCTTTACCTTTCACGGTTCAATAGCATGAGTTGTGTTCATCACTCCCGTCGGTGATCATATTCCTCAAGCATTCCAACTTGGTTTCCCATGTACAAATAACATATTGTAATATGAATCCCTTTTTGCAGGGATTAAATTGGCTATCAAGCGGGATATTAGACAAGTGAATGTAATAGGTGATTCTCAACTAATCATCAAATACTTAAATGATGAATATAAGGTCAAGAATGAAAAAAATTTTCCTTACAAGAAATTGGTTAACACTCTGAAGGAGTTCTATGAGAAAATTACATTCCAACAGATACCTAGAGGAAAAAATCACTCAACATATGTTATGGCCATAGTTGGGTATATATTATGCATCCCACCTGGAAACAATGACATGTCGTTCTTTTTTGAACATCTACGAACACCAACATATGACATGTCGATTCCTATTTGGTATGTGAAGTTGTTGGTCCCTTTTCCCCTTGGTATAATGACATATTTAACTATCTCCATGATGAAACCTTGCCTACTAACATTTCTTAATCTGAAAAAAGAAACGTTATCTAGTGCATAGCCTACTACACCCTCTTTGGGGGCATGTTCTATCGTAGAGGATATGATGGTCTTCTACTATGTTTCCTAAATTCAAATGAATCTACCTTAGTGGTCAAGGAGGTGCATAAAGGAATCTATGGGGCCCATACAAGTGGCATGGTTATGGCTAAAAAATTATTAAGAGTAGGCTATTATTTGCCTACCATGGAAATTGATTATTGTCAATATGTTAAGAAATTTTTGTTGTGTCAAAAGTACGGTAACTTTGATGCATGCCCTGAACAATATTTGTAGCCAATCACAACACCGTGGCCTTTTTCAAAGTGGGGACTTGATCTCATTAGAAAACTTACCCCTACTTCATCTGATGGCCACATGTTTATTATTATTGCCATTGAGTACTTCATGAAATGGGTAGAGGTTGTTCCTCTTACCTATGTCACTGGTGCATAGATTTCAAATTTCATTATGAACCACCTCATCTGTCACTATGGTATTCATTCTACCATTGTAGATAACTATGGAAAGTATTTCAAGAAAAAAAGTATGAAGGATTTGTGACAAAAATTTCAAATCCAACTCTAATGGTCAACTCCCTATTCATCATCGAGGGAATGGACAAGATCAAGCCTCAAATAAGAATCTTGTTCAAATAATGGAGAGTATGGTTAACAAGACTAGCCGTAATTAGAATTTATAGATCCATCCTACCCTTTGGGAGTATCAAACATCTATTTTTACCCCTACTAGTGTTGCCCCATATTCCTTAGTTTTCATCACATAATTCTTCCTACCCCTTGAGATCGAGATCCCTTCTTTGTGCATATATTTGTGAGATCAGCTTAAACAAATAGGCGGATCATAGAGTTTCCATACTCATAGAACTTTAGTTATCAGATAATGACTGCAACCTTAGTTGGATCAACCAATAAACCTTCCTTACATATTATGTGTCCTAACAAAGATTCCAAATGGTGTAGCAAATATGCACTTATTAATGTTCAAATAGATAATCAATTGTCTACATCTTTCAAACATTAAGCACAAATTTTCAAAATGATATTTAACTAATCCATACACCGTTAAATCATTCAAATAAACCTACAAGAAGTTGTGAATAAATTCCTTGAACACTTGAACAACTATGCATGAAAATACAGAAAGCGCATTTTTCAGACCAAAAGGCGTCACAGTATAGGTGAAGCTACCCCATTTAGTAGTAAAAGTAGTCTTTTCTTGATCCTCCTCGGAACTTCTAACCTGATGATACCCAAATAACTCCTATGTAAATGAATAGATTTCACACCCTGCAACACCTTCTAGTATTTCCTCAGTTAATGGCATAGGAAAGGGATTAGTCACACATGCAGCATTCAACTCCCTGTAGTCCACACAAATCCTAATCCATCCATCTTTCTTGATATTGATCACCATTGAACTAACCCATTCTGACTCGTCGAGGGCTTGATGATTCCAAACTTCAACATTTTGTCAATCTCTTCTTTGACATTTTCACGCAAGTTAGGGTTCATCCTGTAGGGTCTCTTTCTAACTAGGTGTGCACCCTCTTTAAGATTTATCCTCATCTCCCCTAATGATTCATGTATGCCTTTAAGCTCATGTTACCCCCAAGGAATAAATCTTGATAATCCCATAGTAACTCTATGATTTTTGCCACTCCAAAGTCTAACCAAAAGTCTCCACTTTCGGCCTCCTTAGGCTCAAAGATCTCGATCCAATATTCACTTTCTTTGTCTTCATAGGTTCATGATAGGCACATGTGGTCTTATCTGCATTGTCCAACACCTCACGCCTACCTTGTTGAATGGTTTATATCCATATTTTCTACTTCTTCATCATCCACTAAGTAGACCATTTTTCCTTTTTCTTTCTCAAGGAAAGCATGTTGAAGTAGTGTGGCATCAACCTCTGTTTCTTCAAAAATGTGCTCCTAAGTTTCCTTCATCCAATAACTCCTGAAGGAGTTCTTTATCCTTGACACTATCTCCCATAGTTAAGTACTTTATGAATTTTAATGCTTCTTCCACCAAAGGCTTGGTAGATAAGAATTCAAACGTTTGGGTCATTCTTGCAATTAAATCCTACCAATTTCAAGTTTCTCTATGGAGTTATGCATATACATACCAAGCACGCATGGAGACTTGTAAAGTGGAATAAAGCTTGTGCACTCGTGAGTGAAGGTGGTAAAGCTTCCTTCCCCTCTCTGTCCGATTCTCTCACACTCACTTGAATGTGGTGCTGAACAGGTTGATTACCATGATAAGTGCATATTTGAGTTGGTGCATTTCTCTTGAAGAACCTAGTGGCAAGAACAATCCGAATTTCATTCCATCCTATAAGATTATCATTGTTGACCACCCACTAGCGCGTTGTTATCCCGCATAGTGTCTATGCTAGCATATTTCTTCTTTCTAGCACTTCTATCCATTTTTATTCCATGGCACGTAGGAATACCATAGGATATCCTTCTCTGGTGTAACAAGGTACTGATTTTCTACCTATTCTCCTAATATAACGTGGTTTTTTATCCTTAGGAAATATTCTTTTTATTGCGCGCCCTACCAAGTTATAATTTTTATGAGCCTAATTATCACAAGCAACACTTGTAGTATCACTAATAGACTATGCATCCTCCCACTAAAGGATTCCTTCCTTACATGGCTCAAGCACCTCTGGATCCTAGATGGTGCATACATAAATCCTATTCAGGTCTTCTTCACTCAAGGGCTCAACATAGGGCACATATTTGCCATCTGTTAAAGGGATAATAACTCTTTCCTCCTTGTTTTCAAAACTAATATAACCCTTGTTGAACTAAATATCAACATTATTTTCATAGCACCAAGGATGCCCCAATAGAGTTGGGAAGCTATCTGACTCTGCTAGCACTAAAACCTCAAAATCTCCAATGAACTTGGCTCCTTGTATGGTAATGGATGCATCTTTTAAAACTCGATGGGAGTGGCCTTAGTCTAATTAGCCATGAACAATACATTAGAGGATGGATGCAATGGAGGTCTCCCCATTTGTACCCATGCATCTAAGGTAAGAACATTGACTTATGCACTGTATCAATCAGTATATTACTCAATAGCCACCCATCCACAAAGAACATTTAGAGTTATTTCCTTGTCATAATCTAGGCTATGAGGGGGAAGATTTACATACAAGATCTGCCATCCAATCTCAGTACTTGTGCACAAAGTGTTTCCTTTTAACCAATTCCCCAATAGTGGAATGATATTCTCCTGACGCAACAATTTTCACACTTCTCTCAAGTCATCCATATCAGTTTGGACCATTTTTGATGCTTTCTTTTGCTCCATCTTCCATGATTTCTCCTTTAAATATTATATTTCACCCTAAAGATTCCTAAGTACCTCCATGGTTTCCTAGTAAATATCCTTCTGATGGGTGGGATATGGGTACCGTGCATGTAGAACCTCCTCCTTAGTGATGGTAGGCTTCTATTGCAATGCTTCTTTAGCACACGCCGCTTCAGCGTGGGTCATGATCTTTACCTACAATGCCTTGGATTCTGGTTCCAACTTGGGCATCCACTAATTTTCCACAACGCGTTGTATCCTAACCATCCCTGCACCTTTGTTTTATTTTTTATGCTACTTGCTAAGATGCTCATATAGGTCTAGGCATTCCTCATGCCTATGATTCTTTCCATAAAAAGAGCGTGTCATATTATGAGGACATTCGGGGATCTACATGTATAACATGTTCCGTGAGGGAACTCACCTCTTTCACCACCATGACCCCATCCTCTCGAAGCCACCATGGTATCCTTTACCTCTGCCATGACGACCTTCAAAACATCCTTCATTCTCGATCATAGCACACACCCGATTGTGATCCTAATCCCGATGCTCATTCTTTCCCTTAGAGTTATTTGAAACTCTCGTCATGCCGTACACTAATATCTATAGAATCCTAGAATTAACCAATCAGCTAGAGTCTTCTATGTCATGAGTCATGGACCTACATATTTTACAAGAATAAGATATGTTCTTCTTTATTGCACATTGTAGTAATGGGAAGTAGCTAACATCATGGTTTAAATGGCATATCTCACAATCCAACAACAATGAGTGTGCTGATCTATTGGGACAACTATCCGTTGTGTGACCTTCCCCTTTGTAATTTGTGCACCAAACCCCTTTGCGCATCTCATGTGCTGAATTTTCCAATAATTTCTCTAACTACTTTTCCATAGCCGTGATCTCAGTGCTTCTAAAAATGGGCTCACCCGTGTCTATACTTCCATCGCCTTTTAGCACGTAAGGCTACTTCAAGTGCTTCACGTGGATCGATGTATTTTTTGTGATATCACCCTCCTAAAAGGTGTAACCAGACATCCAACAAACCATTGTGGATGCTAGCTTACATGTATATCACAAGATAGCTTAGATAACAACATTTTTAAATGGGCATCATACTTTATGACACTCTCGGTAGTGGATTTCTTAATATCCTTGAGCGCACTTATACTAGTCTTCTCTAACTCGGGATGTGAAACTCTTTGAGGAAATCATATTTTAAAGCTGTATAGTCTACACAAGTCTGATCAGAGTCAAAAAAATTGTACCAGCTGTGAGTGTCCCCTTGTAACATAGTAGAAAATTAGCTTTCCCTACACTCGGAAGATGTGATTATTTTTTCACGCCACGATTTTCACACATGTGTACTGTTCGGTAAGCATCTTCATGCCCCTACACTCTGGAAGATGAAGATACATCTATATGTAAATACTCTAGGGTTAGTCTAGAGCTTTCCCACCCGATCCAAAACCTTTTATGTTTCCTCTGCCTCCAAAACCACAAAATCCACTAGAGCTAGAGTGACCTATACCTCCCGATCTTGAATCCGTGAGCGAGTTGGACCGAATATGTACTTCCCTATGTCCCAACAACAAGACTAAACTATACCTCGACAACCTACGAAGTGTTACTACTCCCGGAGAGAGTCAAGAAATCTATGTGCCTGAATTCTATGTGGATGATACACCCAAAAAAGTACTCCCATATAAAAACAAATTTGTTTGCACTATCATCGTTGTGCTTTTATATGACCCACTCTACTCTCTCACCGCCTAACTTAGCTTGCTAGCTGTTTGTTGTAATAGATACTGGAAAACCAAGTGCAAGGGCAAGGTTGCTAGGTGGATTCAAATGCATGTCTGCGGCCTAGGTCATCTCTGTTGGCACCATTCTACGTGAGGCCGAGGAGGGTTCCCTATCATGATTTCTCAAATGGGGAGTTCCTGATGCTTGGGTTCCACGTATTCTATGTGAACTTCAAACCCTTCCCAAACTATCTCTCTCCACAATGTCATTCGCTCTACAACATCCTACTACTTCTCTATCTCCCTCTCGTGCACCTCATTATACTTAATCCACATTTCCTCTCTTTTCCTTTCTCATCACTAGGTCTGTCATCATCTTTACCAAACTCGGCTCCCGACCCCATGCATGACGGGGTTTAGTTCGCCATTGGTTTGTTCTCCAAGTTTAAAGTTACCATCAAAATTTTGATTACCATTAGAATGCCTTGTAGGTAAGTTCCCCTAGGATATCATAAAAAATGGAATTTGTACTGAAATTACTTGTATAATTCAAATTATGAGAGACAATGGAACACCAAATAACACAATATTTCACAATATCTCAATTTGCAATTAGAATAGCTTCGCCACTTCGAGGGGGAAACCTCCAAACCATATAATAAGACTCAAATGTTCAAATGATAATGAAATACTACCTAAAATCCCCTATATATACTATTCATATGTTATTTCCATCACCAAGGCTAGCCTATTAAGCATGAGAAAGTATAAATGATATAATAAAATGATATGGTAAGCCACAAGTTGGCTACTCATATCCTAATACAAGCAATAGGTTAAGGGCATAGCATGCCATTCCCTTCAACCCAATAGTGTCCTCAATGTTGAATAATCCTAGATGTTGCTGCAGAAAAGCTTCATCCTTCCAGGTTGCATCTTCTATGCCTCGATTCTTCCACTTGATCGAGATATTCCTTAATGTCTCTAGTTCTCACCTCTTAAGTACGTGTTTGTAGAATCTTCGCATGCTCCAAAATGATTCTTCCTTCCTCGTCAAGTTCTGGTAACTCTGTCTAGCCTTCAAATTTCTATCCAATAACCTTCTTCAGGCATGAAACATGGAATACTAGGTGTATGTGTGAAGATAGAGGCAACTCTAGTTTATAAGCAACACTACCAATTTTCTCAGAACTCGATAAGGGCCATAATATTTAGGAGCAAGTTTGTTGTCCTTTTTCTATTGCTTTAACGACATTTGTTTGTAATTCGGAGATGTAAAAAAATCCAATCACCAATTTCAAAATGTCTTTCACTACGGTGTTGATCTACTTTTTGTTTCATCATGTTTTGTGTTAATGCTAAATTCTCCTTCAAACTAGCCAAAACCTGTTGTTGATGTTGAATGTGTTCCTCAACATCTCTCGACCTTAGTTGCACCCTCGAGGAGGAAGTGATAGAAGGTGGATGGTAACCATATAATAATAAAAATGGGATCATTTGAGAAGAGGTATGAAAATATGTATTATACCACCATTCTATAAGTGGTAGCCATTTAATCCACCTTTCCTGGTTATTTGATACAAAACAACGTAGATACCCCTCTAAGCATTTGTTGACCACTTCTATTTGCCCATTAGTTTGAGGATGATAAGATGAATTTTGAGCTAGCTGAGTACCCAAACATGAAAATAATTTTGTCTAAAAATTACTTGTGAAAATAGGATCACAATCACTTACAATTATCTTTGGGGTTCCATGTAGCCTTTGAACTGTCTCCAAAAAAATAGTCACGACCGTATTAGCTGCAAATGAATGTGATAGGGCACAAAAATGGGCATATTTTGTGAGCCTATCCACAATCACAAAAATAACATTCTTACCCTCTGAACAAGGCAATCTGGTGATGAAATCCATGGAGACCTCCTCCCATCTCTAGCTAGGAATTGGTAAGGGTTGCAATAGACCTGGTGTCTTAATTGTTTCCCCTTTGTTTCTGTTGGCACACTAAACACTTTTATACAAAAATTTGTACATACCCCTTGAGTCCTTCCCAAAATAATTATATTTTTATTATATGATATGTCTTCAAAACCCAGATTGTCCTCCAATAGGTGAGGCATGTAGCTCTGTAAGAATCTTATGCTTTAACTCGAATCTTTACTCAAGTATAACCTATCCTTGTACCATAGGGCATTACCTTTCCACTCAAATTTGTTAGATGGCATAGATCCTTGCTTGATATTCTAGATTAGAGATTGTGTATCCTTGTCTTGATCCCATTCTAATCTTTCTTCATCCACCTAATCGGTTGTCAACATGGGCATTCCACATAGTAAGGCATCTACGGATGTAGCCCTTACAGACAATGCATCGGGTACCACATTTTCTTTATCCTTTTTGTATATGATTTCAAAATCATAACCCAACATTTTTGTTACCCACTTTTTGTGTTCCTCAAATGATAATCTTTTCTCCAAAAAGTATTTGAGACTATTATGATCATTTTTACCTTGAACTGTCTACCCATGAGATAGGGCCTTCATTGCTTGACCGCATCAAGAATAGCCATCATTTATTTCTCATAGAAAGGTTTGAGAAAATATTTTCATTTGAATTGGTGACTCTTAAATGCAATTGGTCTTCCTACCTGCATTATAACTGCTCCCAATTCTGATCCCGAACCGTCACATTCAACAATGAAGGTTTTTGAGAAGTTGGGAGTAGCCAAAATTGGGGTGCTACACATAGTTTCCTTTAGTTGCTCAAAGGATTTAGTGGCTACGTCTGTCCAATGGAAGGCATCCTTCTTTATCAATGCGGTGAGTGGAGTTGTTATTCTACCATATCCCCACACAAATATTCTCAGTAGAACCTTGTTAATCCTAGGAACCCACGAAGATTTTTGAGAGTTTTGGGCCTCCGAACGAAGATCTAATTTTGTGAAATAAATAGCACCATGTAATTCATTAAGTAAATCATAAATTACTAGAATAGGAAACTTATCTTTGATGGTGTACTTGTTGAGTTCTCGATGTCTGGACACATCCTCCATGTTTCATCCTTCTTACATACCATGACCACCGGTGAAGAATATGCACTCGCTATTCCCGATGATGATACCCGCCTCAACATTTCCTTAACCGCTTTCTCGTTCTCACTTTCCCGGGAATATGGGTATCTATATGGTCTAATGTTAGGTGTTTGGATCCCAAGAATAAACTGAATGGCATAATCATGATCCCTAACTAGTGGTAGTCCTTTAGAATTACATCAAAAATAGATGAGTGAGCATCAACAATCTTTTGAAGATCGAGTTGCATTGAAGACTATGTATTTTGTACTTATATAGAAAATAACTTTGTTATAAATCCATCTACTCCTTTTCTCGAGAACCTTCTACATCTAATGAGATCTAATAATGTGGATACTTATCTACCATCCCATTCAATTGTATTGTCCTTCCATCTGAATGAAATTACATGAACAATTCTTGGAAATTCATCTCTATAGTACCTAAGGTTGTGAGCCATTGGACACCCAAAATAATATCTACCCCTCCCATAGAAATAGAAAAATAGGTGAGTCTAACAAGTAGTCTCCAATGGAAAGCTTGATACTATGGAACTTTCTGTGCACTTGACTCCCACCCACCATCCACAATCATAACTTACATTTCTAGAGCTGGGTAAATAAAACAATTGAGGCGGGTAGCTAAATTACTATTTATGAAGTTATGAGTACTCCCTGAGTCAATCAACATCGTCACCTTCTATTTTTTGAGATAGCCAATAACCTTGAGTGTTTGAGGAGTACTAATACTTGACAATGCATGGCAAGAAATTGTAGGTTGGTGATCCTCTACTTCATCTTCTATTGGTTCCTCAGCCTCTCCTATAATTTTAACTTCCTCATCATCCTCATTACCTCCATCAATATAGAACAACTTCTTCTCACCACATATGTGTCCAAGTCCATATTTTCTATCACAGTTAAAACATAATCATTTTGCTTTCTTTTCTTCCATTTTTTGAGTCAGTCTAATTGGCCTAGAAAATGAAGGGGAAGAGATACTAAGGTCTTTGGTGTTAATGAAAGGCAACCTCCTACTACAAATAACTTTTCCTCCTCTGCTTGACGTGCCATTATAATAGAATAAGAAATCAGTAGTGGATTAAACATTCGTACCTCATGCTCGATGTGCTCCTTAAGACCGTCAAGAAACAAGTCATTCAAATTCTCTTCTGGAATATTCTCCACCCTTAAGGATAGGTTACTGGAATTGATGCACATAATTTTTGACTCATCTTGTTTTCTGTAACTTTGCTAATTGACTAAAGTAGTTCTCTAAAACACTGGAACTACAAAGTGCAATTACAACTCCTTGGTAAAAACTGTCCAAGTGACACTGAGACCATTCTTCTGCCTCTGAGCACATAACCATCGATACCAAATGAATTTATCTAGTTCAAGATATAGGGATGCCAATGTCACCTTTTGTCCTGATGGTGTTTGATGTAACTCAAAGAATTTCTCCATTTCATTCATCCAATTTAGGGGATCCTTACCATAAAATTTGTGCATATCCACTTTCGGCATCATGTTCCATGCTTGTGAATAAGTTGGATTTTGGTTGGGCTAGAAAAGTGATCCAAAGATGGTTATTTTTTCCATGATTTTGAAGTGAAGATCCTCCTGGTTAATATGGACCAGATTTGGTCCATACTTGTTTACCTTTTACATGTTGCATGATATCATCCAACCGATGATTGATTTGGTTTGTCTCCTTTAGAGGCCATTTCAAATTGTACATTTCACAACTCATACTCAAGTTGGCTCACCTTATG
Source organism: Taxus wallichiana var. yunnanensis (assembly GCA_018340775.1). NCBI lineage: Eukaryota > Viridiplantae > Streptophyta > Pinopsida > Cupressales > Taxaceae > Taxus > Taxus wallichiana. The sequence goes on along the minus strand of CM031235.1, from coordinate 84,535,819 downwards.
ATAAACCGAGGTAAACCCTAGTCTTTGAGGATCTCTATTTATTCCTTCTAACTCCATCTCTTTAATCACTACCCCATCTTTATCTAGGGTTTTACCCAAAGTAACCTGGATTCTTTTTTGCTCTTGTGGAAAGCCCCGCCATTATGTCAACCCTTAGGGTTTAGGGTTTTGATACAAACTCAGCCAAAAAGGAAAAAACATAGAGAAAATACTAATACTATTTTTTTGAGAGCTTTCCAAAAATGTAAATAACTTGAGAACATTCCATAATTTGCACTCTAGGGAGTGATTTTATGAAAACCCTATATTTGTAATAACTTTTGCAAAATAAATCAAAAAGTCTGAAATTTTTAGGATTCTTACTTGAAATATTTTGCAACTCATGTAAAACTATCTCCCACCAGTTCACTCTGGTACCAAATATATGGTGGAAACAAACAATTAGGGTTTTTTCCCTAATTTTGGCCCAGATCGTAGTTCTGATACCACTTGTAATGAAATTACTTGTATAATTTAGATTATGAGAGATAATAAAACATAAAATAACAAAACATTTCAAAATAATGATCTCAATATGCAATTAGAATAGCTTCACCACTTTGAGGGGGCAACCTCCAAACCATATAATAAAACTCGAATGTTCAAATGATAATGAAATACTACCTACAATCCCCTATATATACTATTAATATGTTATAGCCATCACTAAGGCTGACCTATTAAGCATGAGAAAGTATAAATGATATAATAAAATGATATGGTAAGCCACAAGTTAGCTACTCATATCCTAATATAAACAATAGGTTAAGGGTGTTCCTAATACAAGCAATACGAGGAGGGTTCCCTATCATGATTTCCCAAATGGGGGAGTTCTGATGCTCGGATTCCACATCTTCCATGTGAACTTCAAACCCTTCTTGAACTATCTCTCTCCATAACACCATTTTCTCTACAACATATTGTTTCTTCTTTATCTCCCTCTCGCGCGCCTCATTATACTTAAGCTACGTTTCCTCTCTTTTCCTTTTTGTCTTAGGTCTACCATCTTTCACCAAGCTTTGATCCTACCCCCACGCATGGTGGGGTTTAGTTCGCCATCGTTTTTTCTTCAATTTCAAAGACACCATCAAATTTTTATTGTCGGTGGAATGCCTTGCAGGTAAGTTCCTCTGGGATATCGTAAAAATTGGAATTCAGCTACCTTTGGGGATGAATAAGTGGAAATTGAGTACTCCAAGATATAGCTATTCAAAACAACACAGAACCATGTATCCATAATGCGAGTCCAAATTATATCAACATCATAAAGGGCCTAAAATTATTCCTACGTCCAAACAAGTGTGTGATACCTCCAATTCTATTTAGATGCATAAGCAACCAGCCACTCATACAATTCTATCGGAAAGATAGCAAAGAAGCTCTTGTATAAATAGTCATAAAAATTCTTCTCCACCCACGTATGTGTGTTAAACTCATATCCAATGTTAAATAGTCATGTATATTCTTCTTCTAGGTCATGTATCCAATCCTCAACACTTTTTAAGGTCAACCGGTATGTCTTCATCGTGAACCATCCTGAAAGCAACTGAAAAAGAGGTCCCAAAACGGAACCAATGATGCAGCCTAAAATTTACTAGTAAAAGCCTAGGTGTCTCTGGCACATCACTCATCCTAGACTAAGCACTCACCTAAAGCATGTAAAGGTACCAGGACCCTCTTTATGGTTTTGTTATAGTATGTTAGCATGGTGAAGACTTAAATCATTCAGATCCATGACTACTATATCATTCTACAGTGCATGTTCAAATCTAGATCTAGAGAATAAAAAACTTAAATGATAACCATGATGAAATCAAGCATGCAAGAACCAATTATACTCAAAATTTAATAGTCTGATTTAGACACTACACTCCATTGCATTAAACATGATAAATACACATAATCTTATACAATAGATAATACCATAGTTTATGCGTGCATCATATTTGGCAGCATAACCTCATAATAACTCAGTTTTTACATACTATATCTATGATACATAGTTCACTACATATTTATAAGGGTGGGGACTTTCCCTTCACCACTTATCTAATCCTAAAATAGGTCACATGCTATTATTAGCCACACATCGTTACAATAATAGCCACACATGCAAGTGTGCTAACAATAGACTTCTTCTAGTTAATTATTAGTAGTAAATCTATTCTCAGCCTATACCCATACAAAGTGCTTCATAGCTGATCCTCTAAAAATAGCCAATGTGTGTCGCGCAAGTCTTTAACTATTTTGTGTGTTTCACATGCCATCTTTCAAAAACAGCTCGTACACGTGAAAAATGGCTAAGTCCCAAATCTATCTTTCTTCTCCGTGTGTGGTTCTTTCTTGATCGTCCCGTGCTTTTGAATGTGCTTTTTTCTTCCACGTGAACCATCTGTATGTTTTTCACTAAGTGCCATATTTTGACTGACCAACACACTCGTATATTCCTAACATCACTAAAAATTTGTTTTTATATCAAATTCTACATTTTGATCAAGGAAAAAAAATGAATTTCACACCACATGGGGTAGAAGTACAAACCTTTTTGGAGCCTCATTCACTTGTTTCTCAAGGTATTTTTTCTCATGGTTCTAGATAATATCACTTTGATGGTTTTGATGACACTTATTCCATAGGGACATGCTTGTTTTTTCATGCAGATTCGGAGATAAAACTTTGGCACAAGAGATTTAGACATCTCAATTATAGATATTTAAAGGAGTAGAGAACTCGTGGTATGTTTGATGGTCTTCCTAGAGTTTATTGTCTTGAGGTATTTTTCCTTGGTTTTGCATTATAAAAAAACACCAAGATCCATTCCCTAAGAATTTGTCTAACGGTATTGTTATCCCAAATTCACCCCCGAAAAATTTGGTCAAGAAAACTCCTCTACACAAAAGGAAATTATGAAGGAAATGACTCAGACCTATGAGCTCACATTCCAGAATGACAAACATGTTACAAGTGGGCTTGGAAATGAAGGAGTAGTGTTGTAGAGAAGCCGGAGCAAGAAGGAAAAGAAGCTTCTTCACCACTTGAGCTAATGCATAACAACTTCATGGTTTCTTCTACCCCCTCTTTCAATGGAGATAAGTATACATTTACCTTTATTGATAATATCTTGAGGCGTACTTGCATTTATTTCCTTAATTACAAAAGTGATTTTTTTCACACTTCAAAGTATTTAAGGCTTTGGTCGAGAAACAATCTTCTAGTTATATAAAGAACCTTCACACTGATAATGGGGGAGTACTTTAGCAAAGAGATTTTTAATTTTTTGGCAACTCATGATATTATTCACCAAAATTATGTTCCTCATGCTCCACAAATGTAATATCTTAATATAATGGAAAAACTAAACTTTGAAGGAAATGGATAACTACATGATGCATTCTAACAATTTACCTCCTATATACTTTGGGCATAAGAAGTTAATTAAGCTAACTACATTTAGAATCACACACCAAACAAATCCCTTGAGCATTTGACTCCAAAGGAAGCTTGCTCCAAAACTAAACCCAATGTATCTTTTTTTGAGTGTTTAGGAGCCATGCTTGGGCATTTGTGCTAAAGAATAAAAGGAAAGCCTTGGATAAGAAGAGAAAACCCTTTATCTTTTTAGGTATTATGAGGACATGAGAGCTTATCAAATTTTAGATCTTGATACTCATGAGATTATTTTTCAAACACATGTTTAGTTTGATGATTTCTTCTCTCCTTATGGTTCTTCATCTTCTTTCCTGCCTACTTCTTCTTCTTTATCTCATCTTGAGGATCCCTTCTTTTAGGAGGTTGATTGGGATTTTATGGATGTTGTCAAGGATCCTAATCCCATTAATGTTGTCATTATTCCTATGTGGGCTTATACTAGAGTTTATGAGGTAGCACATTTCATACATGATCTTCCACCCACTAGGAATCATCATGCACATTCTACATGTTCTGGAATTTTGTGTCAGGAAGTTTCTGAGGATCCACAGTATTTTTCATAGGCTCATGGGATATAGGAGTGGGATGATGTAATGGAAGTTGATTATTCTTCTTTGATGAATAATAATATTTGGGATTTGGTATCTCTTCCTAAAGGAAGAAAGATGGTTCAATCTAAGTGGGTATACCAAACCAAATACATAGTTGATGGGTCCTGAGAAGTATAAGGCTCGCCTTCTTACAAAGGTTTTTTCACAAGTTGAAGGTATTGATTACTCGAGAATTCCTTTTCCAAGTTATATTTTGTACACATTATACTTGTTATTACTTCATCATATGGGTGTCTGTATACCAAATGGATGTGAATAGTTCCTTCTTACACTTTGATATTTACCGTAAGTATAAACATGGAGCAACTTGCTGGATTTTTCACGTCTTTTCTCTTGTTTTTAGACTCCAAATGTCTCTCTAGTGTCTCAAACAGGCCCATCGATCTACGTATGAGAATACGGATTTTTTCTTCTATCTACTAGTTTTGTTCATTGTCACTCTAATCCTACAAGATATATCTCTAGGGTAAGTGCACAAAATTGGGGGGCCAAAAAGTGGACAAGAATGTGAAAAAAGTAAAATGTGCTTGCATTTTAGTTTTTTTGGCTCAGAATCACCAAAGCATAATGCATGCACGTTAAATAATGCATACGTGTTATGTTAACTATAAAAAAAAGAGGCTTGAGCCTCTATCGTTTTCCTCCTCAAACGCGTGAGTTTGAGCTTGTTCGTGCCCTCACGTTTTCCATTCAGTTTGATCTCAAGCTCAAAGGATCATTTCTGGATCACTGGGAAGATTTGAATCGACGATGGCACCACAGACAAGAGGTTAGCACATTTCATTTCTCAAAATTGCATTGAAATACGATAATTATAGATTAAAATTTGAATTCAAGTACATATTTTTATTGTTACAGCTTAGAGGTCGAGGAATCAACCACAACTAAACCCTATTATTCTTGACATCTCTCTCGACACTCCCACAATTGCTTAACATCCCTCGGGTAGTCAAGAAGATTTAGTAGCCCAAATAGTTGAAAACAAAATTGAAATTGGGGATTTAATCAAAATAATGAGGGATGCATAATCTACAAACCCCATCGCACCTCTCTTACAAACACATTGAAGGAATTACTTGTTCAAATTGATCATTAGACAACTTACGAGAGAGGGTTATAGGGTTTATTATTCCAACAAATTTTCATATGTGGATGTAAAGAAAAAATAAATTTTAAAAGAACTCATATGTGCCTTATTCACAGACCCCATGTTAGGAAATTAAATATTAATGTTTACATTCTAGTTTGGTATTTACTTGAAAGGTAAATAAGTAGTTTGTTAGTTAATATTTAATATTGTTATATATTAAATATTAAGTTTGAATATTGTTATAATATATTGTTTCAACAATATATTATTCATAGAGTATGTTTTACCCGTGAATATTATTTCAGGTTATTTGTTGTAACACCTCCCAATTTATTAGGAGGTGGTTTGGTTGTACTTATGGCTATATAATAGCCCTTGTACTGTGACATAAAATATAATACAGAGAGTGATATTACTGTGTAAATTTGATGTTGTGTTTATATTTGGTATCAGAGTGATGTAATGGTCCCTGTGGTAGAGCTGAAGGCGTATATTTATTCCAATCTATTTGTTTGGAGTGGTGATCAGATCGTGTGTTAGATTGATATGTTTTTATTGGGCTGAGAACAAAATTTGAGCAGTGTTGTCTCTGTGTGCATCCAATTCGAGTATGGGCTTGTGAATATTTATTAAGGGGCTTCTCCAAATTTGTTGCTGCCCCTGGTTGAGGAGAATCGAATTGATGACGTGGTGCTATTGGAATGGTAAATATCAATTCATCATTGTTGTTTTGATCTTTGATGTCATCTCCAACACGCAGCTCTTCTTTCAAGCTTGATCCAAAACCGGCATTCAAGAACTACTCATAAATTTCTCATTTCTTTACTGAAATTGAGAATTTCAAAGTGTTCTGAAAAGCTTGCAACGCGGGGAATAAAACCCAAAAATCATTTTGGAAAATTTGTTTTGATAAGTGAGCAATTCTGTGTAGAAATGTGACGGGTTTTGTGCCTGTGTTTGTTCCGTGAAGTGCTTGCAAAAATTTTGTGTTGTGTTTGGAGAAGGAAAGGCGTCTGAAGATTACATTGCATTATACACTAACTTGCACTATCCTCCAAACTGGTGATCGGGTTTTCTCAGCTTACGGTTTTTACTGCAGTATTGGAATGGCATTACATCTACGCTAACACGTAGTGTAGTCTAACAGACATCTCCTAATTGCTGGCAGGTGTATGAGGTATGGGCGAATTCATAAATCTGTTCAAACATTCCATATGTGTTGCAATCCATGTTTAGAGGAAGAATTAATTTGCATCGATCTCATTATTCCTGTATTCAACTTTTCCCAGCGTTGAATAAACTGTTGAAATCACTTGTCACACATATTGTATTCTTCAGACTATGTGTATCCATCGAACTCATTATCTACACGCATCCAAATCTTATGTTGTGTTCTTGCCTTCTTCTCTTTGATCTGATCCTGGCAAGCCGTGATCTACTTCATGCATGCCCACGTGCTCTATCGACCCTCCTTACACTCAACCTATGTGGAGTCTTCATCTATCATCTGTTCCCTGACGGAGACATGCAAAATAAAATAAGTCTATGTAGAATGGCATGGCAACGTGGCAGCCTAGAGGCAAGAAATGACAAAAATTGCTTGGTATGAATTGATTACTATATTTTGTTATATGGGTAGTAAAATATTATTGGGTCCGGGTCTATAAGAGTCAAAAGTTTGATTAATATTACTTTTTTTTGTTGTCGATTTGGTTTATGTAGACAAAAGAGAATAGTCATTATTGTCTATTTGTTTGTAAAAAGGTGCATTTTTGGTTTTAGCCGACACCTATTTTTTTAATTTGTGAAGCGTCATAATGGATAAGTTGAGTCACATTGAAAAATTTGAAGGTAAATATTTTCATACCTGGAAAGTATGAACTCAGTTGTTCCTAATTAACAAAGACTTGTGGGATATTGTTGATGGAAAAGAGAAGAAACTGACAAATGCAGATGAAGCAACAAAATGGGCAAGCAGAGATCGAAAGGCTACAACGATTATTGGATTGGGTCTATCAAATTCCTATTTGCATCATATAGACTTAAAAAGTCCTCTCACACAATTTGGGAGACATTGAACAAATTGTTTGGATCACAAGTTGGAAGCGCAGCAATATCTTTAAAGCAGAGATTGTTCGGCCTCAAGATGGAAGAAGGCGATAACATGGTGGAACATATTAGTAAGTTTCATTCTATTTGCAATCAACTAGCGGGAATAAGTGTAGATGTCCCTGATGATGATGTTAAAGTAGTGTTACTCAATAGCATGCCTCCATGCTATTCTAACATGGTCTTTACATTGAGTAAAATAAATCCAAGTTTAGAAGAACTTATTTCTTCTTTACTAGATGAAGAAAAGAGAATCATGTTTGCGGAACCAGAGGAAAAATCCTTGTATGGTAAGAAACAAGATAAAAGAAGATCTAAATATTCTTTCAGACCTGGATCATCTTCTAAAGATTCAAAGAAGCGGCTCACCTATTATTACTGTAGACAATCTGGCCACTTGTCCTCAAATTGCAAGAAAAGAGCACAAGACTTACTTGATGGAAAACTGCAAGATAATGCCATGGCTGCTGATGACGAAGGAGAAAATGAAGAGGAAGGAAATACTGCTTATACAGAAAATCAAAGTGATGAAGATTTTCTCTATTAGATAATTTCAAATGGAGGATGGAGGCATCGGAGGCTGGAGGTCGACAAGTGACCTCTCGTCAGTCACCAATGACGGGGCCACACGAAGCTATGGTGGCACATTTTGTGGTGTGAGTGTGCTTTCAGTATTTGATGTATAGTGTGATTCTTTTTCAGAGTTCCTGTTTTGTGTTGAATAAGTGAAATGCTCACATTGAGGGGGGAACATGATCAATATGAATCCAATGTTCCATTTTTAGTTTTTCAGTTGAGTATGTGGCTATTCCTATTTCCCCAAATGTAAAAACATAGTGCAGAACAAATAACACAGTGAAACACAACATCATGAGGCTTGATGAGGTAGAATAGTCAGATGTGTTCCTGTTTGTACCTAGGTTTTTGGTTAGCCTCTTGAAAACCATTGAAGGTTGTTCAAATGTGTTCCTTCTTGAGTTCCCACACTGTTAGGTCAGATGTGTTCCCTAGAGTGACTGGTTGATAAGCAGATGATTCATGAGCGTGTTCCCATCCTCATCGGTCAGATGTGTTCCCGACAGTTCTTGGTTGATAAGAAGTTGATGTGTTCCTTCTTCTACCTTTAGTTCAAGTGTGTGCCAAGATCATGAGTGCGCAGAGGCGGCTCTGAAAGGAAGTGTGAAAGTTCTAATGCTACCATGTAAACATTAAGGGGGGAATGTTAGGAAATTAAATATTAATGTTTACATTATAGTTTGGTATTTACCGAAAGGTAAATAAGTAGTTTGTTAGTTAATATTTAATATTGTTATATATTAAATATTAAGTTTGAATATTGTTATAATATATTGTTTCAACAATATATTATTCATAGAGTATGTTTTACCTGTGAATATTATTTCAGGTTATTTGTTGTAACACCTCCCTATTTATTAGGAGGTGGTTTGGTTGTACTTCTGGCTATATAATAGCCCTTGTACTTTGTGACATAAAATATAATACAGAGAGTGATATTACTATGTAAATTTGATGTTGTGTTTATACCCCACACTAATATTACTATTATGTTGACATGTAAACGATTTCCCATCCATTGGTGCAATAATAATTTCATTAGAAATAATTTTTGGGACTGATGGTGGATGGTGTTTGATTTTCCACATTGTAATAACAATGAGGTGCCACTATACTTTCTCGAGGAAACTCTATTACAAGTTTATCCTCAATGAGATCCCAAATTATTTTGATTTATGAGATTTCTAGGGCTAAGGAAAAGGATCTCACTTACAAAGATTGATTGACCAGTGCACAACATGCACCTATTCGAGGGTAGATTGCCCACACGTAAGCCCCTCACCCCGAGATTGTCCCTCAAGTAATGAAGGATACGGTGAGAGATTGATACACTCCACGTGCTTCGGGGCTATCTCGCAACCCTTGTTCGACATACGAGGGATATTTGTGATCCAGATGCTCATGGAGGTACATAGAGTATTCCCTCAGGGAGTACTAGTATGAGGCCACATTTTTGCTCATCATGTGGGGCCCAAGGAGGATGATACTTTCATGCATACTGATTTTTGTGCACCTGGTGCTAGGGATGAACATGATAATGTCACTATGTTAGATGTCCTTTTGAGTGAGACATTTGAATTACATTCATTGGTGTCACCTTCGCAGTAAATTTGTTATGTTTTGTTATGTGTGTTACAAAAATTTTGGAGTACCTAATTTACTTATATATGTTAAAATTTTGAAATAATTGTATTTGAACATGTACATGCATTGATATTACAAAAGACGTGGGAGGCACATATTCATCCCGACCATAGGCGGTGAGCACCATGCATACACATACATTCATAGAGGTAATTTAGAATGTTAATTATGTAAAATTTTCACATACATGTATATATATATTTTGCATATATATATATATATATATATATATATATATATATATATATATATATATATATATATATATATTAGTTTTGAAGTCAAATATATGTATATTCTTGTATGTCCATCTAACTCACGTGATATACATGTTTGATAAAGATGTTGACTTCACTAGACACCCCACCATCTCTGTGACAAGTAGATAAAGGTGTTGTCGCTACGATTTCATCTACGTAGCAACTCACTGAGGTATTCAAACAACACAAATTTTGTTAAATTTCTCATGTAATTCATATTATGTTAAATTACATGTTAGTAATGTCTTTCATTGTAGAATTATTAAATTATGTTAATAATGTCCTTCATTGTGTGTATGTAGGAGTTACCTGCGACAGGGCGCAGCCCTGTTCATTTGATTCATAGGCATGGTGGGGTAAAAACAATAGTTCTATATTGATAAAATTAGTTAAAATATTTTCATTATGTAGATACATGTACTTAGCTCTATTTTTGCTAATTCTGATGTTAGATTTTCTAATCTTATGTGTATGTAGGGAACTTCAACCCCCTCCATTTTGACTTTGAGGGCACGGACTCCTCCATCTCATCATCTTCATACCCCTGTTCGTACTACAGGAGCTCCAGATGACTCATCTAAGCGTGAGATGCAAATTCGGCATGATCAATAAATTGCAGTAAGTTTGTGTATTTATGTAAATACTTTCATTCTAGCATGGTCTTAAATACATGTTGAAAATATATATAAATTAAGTTTTGACAAAAAAACATTGTTTGCATTTACGGGCTCATCTACAAAGTAGTATTCACCGGAAGAGGACTCGAAGCATGGGCTCGGACGATCCAATGTCATCTTATGGATCTCCATCTTCACCTAAGGGAGGGCCTTCTTCGAGCAAGGCCAAGAGATGGATAGATTTTGATGAGTATGAAATATATATGTCTTACATGACATTGGTTTTGTATGCCTATGTGCATGGCAATGTATGTAAGCCTATATAGCATTTGAACTTGATGGTATATGACCTATTTGGGCTTTTGTTTACTTATTATGAACATTAAATTACTATTTAGAACTTGATAATTTTATATGAGACCTTATATTTCTGAGATTATTTTTGCATGAATCTAATATGATGTGCACTTGACAATATTTAAGACATTATGGATTATTTTTTCATTTATTGGTGATGTACATGTACTAGCATTTTCAATGTATAATATGCATCAAACTTTGGAAAATAATATTTACATAATGTATGTATATAAAGAGTTACCTAATCTAAGTAATTATTCATTCAATTTATCAATGTGTATATGTGTATTTACCTTACTTGCAATTCTTCTTTCTCATGGTCTCTTTGTCTTGGTTCCTATATTATCATGCAATTACTACATTCTTCTATGCTTCGTAGTATTCTCCCCTATTAAAACACCCAAAAGTAGTCACAATTTGATGCCTTTCATCTATTGATATTTTGAGAATGTCTCTCCATATACATTACTCCAATGCTTGAGAATGTCTCCGGATGCAATGACATTCGATTCAGACACTCAATGATTCTTGATTGTCTAATCATGTCTAATTCATGTTACTACATTTAAATTGGTAGGAATTTCAAGTTATTTGGAAATCACATCACACCCTTCACTAGGCTTGATGACTACACATATCCTTTTTAAGGCACTTTTGAAATCATCCATGGGTTTATCATAACATAAATTATCAATGAATGGAAGGTCACTAAGTCGTAGTCCAACTGACTCCCATCCAGAACTAAACAAGAAAGATTTACTAGGTGATTGATAACTCCCATGTGTTCTTAGAAATACCCCTATAAAACTCATTCTTAAGCCAATCTAGTCATTCAGGGCTCTTAAGCGACTACGCCCGGACGGGGTAGTCCTACACTGACTCAGACTGCACTATTTCACGCGTTTACATACAATAGGACAGCGAGAGAACTAAATGGAGACAGAGAAAACTGCAATAGGGTTTCGTAGAGGGCCTCGACATGGAGCTCTCGAGATCCGACGAGACATCTCTAGGTGCCACGGAGTCTGAGAAATCACATGTTGAAGATATGACGTGTTTGGGCCTGAGGGCTTTTAAGAAACTATGCTCGGACGGGGTAGCCCGAAAGCATGGGGAGTGTAGGGAACCAAAAATAATCCTCCACTAGCATTCACTAGGCCACTCCAATGTTTTTACGTAGTTGGTTCAGTCCCACAAGATTTTGTTTGCAAAATACAACATCTAGCAGCACTCTACACTCGACTCGCAGTCGCACTATTTCATGCATTTACAAATAATAGGATAGGGAGAGAACTGGATGGAGATAGAGAAAACTGTGAGAGGCTTTCATAGAGGGCCCTGACATGGAGGTCTCAAATCGACAAGATGTCTCTAGCTACCACGAGTTCGAGAAATAACCCATTAAAGATATGGCGTGTTTGGGCCTCAAGGCTCTTAAGTGACTACGCCTAGACGGGGTCACCCGAAAGCACGAGGAGCATAGGGAACCAAAACAAAGCCTCCACTAGTGTTCACTAAGCCACCTCGATGTGTTGGCATAGTTGGTTTGGTCCCACGAACTTTCGTTTGCAAAATACAACCTTACACTAACTTAGACTACACTATTTCTCACGTTTACAAATAATAGGACAGCGAGAGAATCAAATGGATGCAGAGAAAACCCTAAGAGGATTTTGTAGAGGGCCCAGATTTGGATCTCTTGGATTTAATGAGACATCTCTAGCTACCATGGAGTCTCGAGAAATCACATGTCGAAGATATGGCGTGTTTGGGCCTCAGTGGGCACTTAAGCAACTACACCCTGACGGGGTAGCCCAAAAGCACGAGGAGTGTAGTGAACCAAAATGAAGCCTCCAATAGTGTTCACCAACCCAACCCGACATGTTGGCATAGTTCATTCAGTCCCATGAGCTTCCGTTTGTAAACTACAGCCTCTAGCAGCCCTACACTGACTCAAACTGTATAATTTCACGCATTTACAAATAATAGGACAACAAGATAACTAGATGGAGAATAATAAAACCACGAGAGGATTTCATAGAGGGCCCTGATATAGAGCTCTTGGATCTAACAAGACATCTCTAGGTGCCATAGAGTCCGAGAAATCACATGTCGAATATATGGCATGTTTGGGCCTCAGGGCTCTTAAGCGACTACGCCTAGACGAGGTAGCCCAAAGCACGGGGAGCATAGGGAACTAAAAAGAAGCCTCAAATAACATGCACCAAGCCACCTTGATGTGTTGGAATAGTTTTTTTGGTCCTATGAACTTCCGTTTACAAACTACACCGTTGGAGCCCTACACCGACTCAAACTACATTATTTCTCACATTTCTAAACAATAGCACAGGAGAGAACCGGATGGAGATGGAGAAAACCATGAGAGGATTTCATAGAGGGGTCTCGACATGGAGCTCTCGATCTGATGAGACATCTTTAGGTGCCACTAAGTCTGAGCAATCACTTATCGAAGATATGGCGTGTTTGGGCCTCGGGGCTCTTAAGCGACTACGCCGGATGGGGTAGCCCGAACGCACAGGAGTGTAGGGAACCAAAAAAATCATCCACTAGCATTCACCAAGCCACCCCGATGTGTTTTTGTATTTGGTTTGGTCCAACGAACTTCCGTTTACAAAATACACCTCGGGAAGCCCTATCTTGACTCACTCAGCACTACTATTTCACGCATTTACAAATAATAGGACATTGAGAGAAACCAGACGGAGATGGAGAAAACCACAAGATAATTTCATAGAGGGCCCCAATGTGGAGCTCTCAAACTTGAAGAGACATCTCTAGGTGCCATGGAGTCTGAGAAATCACATGTCGAAGATATGGCGTGTTTGGGCCTCAGGACTCTTAAGCGACTATGCCCAGATGGGGTAGCCCGAAAGCACGGGGAGTGTAGGGAACAAAAATAAGCCTCCACTAGCATTCACCAGGCCACTATGACATGTTGGCATATTGGATTTGGTCCCATGAACTTTAGTTTGAAAAATAAAACATCTAGCGACCCTACATTGACTCAGGTACACTGCACTATTTCATGCATTTACAAACAATGGGACAAAGAAGAGAACTAGATAGAGACGGAGAAAACCATGAGAGGATTTCGTAGAGGGCCCCAATGTGGAGGTCTTAGATATGATGAGATGTAGCTAGGTTCCACGAGTCCGATAAATCACATGTCGAAGATATGGCATGTTTGGGCCTTAGGGCACTTAAACAACTACGCCCGGACGAGGGAGCCCAAAAGCACAGGGAGCATAGGGAACCAAAAAAAATCCTCCAATAGCATTCACCAACCCAACCCAACGTGTTGGTGTAGTTTTTTTGGTCCCACGAGCTTCCGTTTGCAAACTACAGCCTTTGGCAGCCCTACACTGACTCAGGCTACACTATTTCACGCGTTTACAAACAATAGGACAGCGAGAGAACTGGATGGAGACTGAGACAACCACGAGATTATTTCATAGAGAGCCCTGATGTATAGCTCTTGGATCTAACGAGACATCTCTAGGTGCCACGGAGTCCAAGAAATCACATGTCGAAGATTTGGCATGTTTGGGCCTCAGGGCTCTTAAGTGACTACGCCGGACGGGGTAGCCCGAAAGCACGGGGAGCATAGGGAACCAAAAAGAAGCCTCCAATAGTGTTCACCAACCCAACTGGCATGTTGGCATAGTTTATTTGGTCCCACAAGCTTTTTTGCAAACTACGACCTCTGAAACCCTACGGCCCGACTCAAACCGCACTATTTCATGTGTTTACAAACAATAGGACAGCGAGAGAACTGGATGGAGACGAAGAAAACCACGAGAGGATTTTGTAGAGGGCCCCAACATGGAGCTCTTGGATCTAATGAGACATCTCTAGGTACCATGGAGTCCAAGAAATCACATGTCGAAGATATGGCATGTTTGGGCCTCATGGCTCTTAAGCGACTACGCCTGGATGGGGTAGCCCGAAAGCATGGGGAGCATAGGGAAAAAAAAAAACCTCCAATAGCTTTCACTAGGCCACTGTGACATGTTTTTGTATTTGGTTTGGTCCCACAAACTTTAGTTTGCAAAATAAAACATTTGGCAACCCTACACTGACTCTGACTACACTATTTCACGCATTTACAAACAATAGGACAGCGAGAGAACCGAATGGAGATGGAGAAAACCACGAGAGAATTTTGTATAGGTCCCCGCTTTGGAGGTCTCAGATACAATGAGATGTCTCTAGGTGCCACAGAGTCCAAGAAATCACATGTCGAAGATATGGCATGTTTGGGCCGTAGGGCACTTAAACAACTACGCCCGGACGGGGGAGCCTGAAAGCACGGGGAGTGTAGGGAACCAAAAAAAAGCCTCCAATAGCATTCACCACCCCAACCCAGCGTGTTGGCATAGTTGGTTCAGTCCCATGAGCTTTCATTTGTAAATTACAGCCTATGGCAGCCCTACACTGACTCAGACTGCACTATTTCGTGCGTTTACAAACAATAGGACAGTGAGAGAACTGGATGGAGACTAAGACAACCGTGAAAAATTATTTCGTAGAGTGCCCCAAAGTGGAGCTCTTGGATCTAACAAGACATCTCTAGGTGCCACGAAGTCGAGAAATCACATGTCGAAGATATGGCGTGTTTGGGCCTCAGGGCTCTTAAGCAACTACGCCCGGACGGGGTAGCCCGAAAGCATGGGGAGCATAGGGAACCAAAAAAACCCTCCAATAGCATTCACCAACCCAACCCGGCATGTTAGCATAGTTGATTCAGTCCCACGAGCTTCCGTTTACAAACTATAGCCTCTGCAACCCTACGCCGAATCAAACCGCACTATTTCAAGCGCGTTTACAAACAATAGGACAACAAGAGAACTGGATGTAGAATAAGAAAACCGCCATAGGATTTCGTATAGGGCCCCAACATGGAGCTCTTGGATCTAACGAGACATCTCTAGGTTCCATAGAGTCCGAGAAATCACATGTTGAAGATATGGCATGTTTGGGCCTTAGGGATCTTAAGCGACTATGTCCTGGACGGGGTAAGCGCAAAAAGCACGAGAATGTAGGGAACTAAAACTAAGCCTCCACTAGAATTCACCAAGACACCCTAATGTGTTGGTGTAGTTGGTTAGGTCCCATGAAATTCTATTTGCAAAATACAACCTCTGGCAGCCTTACACTGACTCAGACTACACTATTTCGCACGTTTACAAACAATAGGACAACGAGAGAACCTGGATGGAGACAAAGAAAACTGTGAGATGCTTTCGTAGAGGGCCCCAACATGAAGCTCTCATATCTAATGAGATATCTTTAGGTGCCATGGAGTCCAAGAAATCACATATCAAAGATATGGCGTGTTTGGGCCTCAGGGCTCTTAAGCGACTACGCCCGGACGGGGTAGCCCAAAATCACAAGGAGCATAAGGAACCAAAATGAAGCCTCCACTAGTGTTCACCAGGCCACCTTGACTTTTTGGCATAGTTTTTAGTCCCATGAACTTTCGTTTGCAAAATATAACATCTATCTAGCCCCTACATTGACTCAAATTTATACTATTTCATGCATTTACAAACAATAAGACAAAGGAGAGAACCGAATGAAGAAGGAGAAAACCATGAGATAATTTTTATATATGGCCCTAACATGGAGGTCATAGATCTAACAAGACATCTCTTGATGCCATGGAGTCCAAGAAATCACCTGTCGAAGATATGGCGTGTTTGGGCCTCAAGGCTCTTAAGCGACTTCACCGACTTAGATGTTGTAGTTTGTAAATAGAAGCTCATGGGACCAAACCAACTATGCCAACACATTAAGGTGGCCTAGTGAATGCTATTGGAGGCTTCATTTTGGTTCCCTACACTCCTCATGGTTTTGGGCTACCCCGTTTGGGCATAGTCACTTAAGAACCCCGAGGCCCAATGATCTAGAGGATCTTCATGGAGAAACAATAATCTAAGAACTTCTTAGAATAATTTGTAGTTAGTTGGAATTTTTGGAGAAAAATTAGATGAATCCATCGATATCTTGTTTGTAGGAAACGAAGCTCGTTTGCAAAAGTTATAGCCCGCTGAAATTTTCAAGCAACTGGAAAAATTTAGAGTTTTGTGCAGAGTTAGATGTGTGCACGCTTGCCAAGTGTTTCAATCATATTGCGACACGTGGAAAATTTGTGTGATGGACTAAAATTGGTTTTGGAATGCCAATCTTGGACACACTTGATTATGGAGGGGTGCCTTAGCCTCCTTCTCATATTATCATTATACCAACTTGTGTATATATATGCCTCTAATTGCATTTTTACTATGCATGTGGGACTAATTGATAAGTGCATATTAAACCAAGACCAATTCCAAATGCCACGCATTACATAACCTTTTTCCAAATTCCACGCATTAAATCCCAACTTCCAAGCATTAAATCCCAAATTCCAAGCCAAGCGCATATCTTGCAAAGATATATTAAAATCCACCTATGTACATAGCACATATCCACTATTTAATGTCAAAATATACCCAAAGCACCCCATTAGCCACCCAAATAGGTTTGACCATTCAAATGGCTCTCATAGCCAACTACATGCATGGAAAACCAACCTAATAAAGCACCTAAACTATCCTCCAGCTATAAATGTGGGATAAATCCCATAGGAGGCGCCTAAGGAGATGGAGATAAGGGGATTTGAACCTTGATCTCTGTAGTAAAAGATAAGGGTCTTGACCACCGCGCCACTACTTGAGAAACATTATAAAAGGAGCTATTTTGTACATGTATAGGCATTCGGACTGTAAAATTATTGAAATGCTCATAACTTGAGCTAGGAGTGGAATTTTGAGGATAAGTAAAAAGCAACCCCTGTTGTTTTTGACAGAGGAAGACTGTGAGAAGGTCATAATTTTGTAGAATTATTAGTAAAGAATTATTTTCAAGATTTTAATAGATCAGTCCCATTCAACCGGACCCGGAGACGTAGGCCTCAAGTGCTTTGAACTCCGTTATCATGCTTTGTGTCAAATTGTTGGTGAATTTTCTTCATTTCTCTGTATTTTTGCATAGTACTTGCAGGTTTTAATCTTTTATTAAAAAATAAAAAAAGGTTGTAATCGCTTAATTTTAAATCGAGAATCAATACAAAGCAAATTTTGTTGTGTAAACAATTGCTAGTTAAATTTGATTTTCAGATCACTGGTATCAGAGCTAGTTTTGACTGATTTTTGGTTCAGATTAACAGTTTTTGGATTGCAAGTTGTGTGTTGGATGTTAACAAGGTCTTGATCTAAGAAGGGTGAAGGAGAGTTAGTTGAAGGAGATCCCAAAATTGGTACCAGACGATCTTGAAGTCCTACAATGGCGGATTGAGAGGAAGAAAACTTTCGTCAATCATTCCTACAGATGAAGGAAATGTTGGAAGAAATGTACCAAGATAGACAAAGAGAAAAGGGAACTAGAGAAGGTAAGAAATAAGAAAGCTCTAGTTCTAATAATCCTAAAAGAGACCCTTTGAAATCTGATTTTCCTTCATTAAAGTTAGATATCAAGTTTGAATTGCCTATGTATACTGGAGAGCTAAATGCGAGAAGTTGGATAACCGAGTCAAGCGAGATAGAAGTATATTGCGGGGTTTAGATAATTATTGATGATGAAGCAAAGATTCATCTGGTGACTCTTCGGATGGGTGGCATAGCACTCATTTTTTGGGAGAGTAAGCTTTAGGAAGTGGAAGATACCAAAGGTATAGAAATCACTTCTTGGTCTGAATTTGTTTCAAATCTTAGGCAACAATTTTATCCTCTTGCTTATAAGCAACAAACTATGATGGATTGAAAAACATTTATACAAAGTAAGGGGCAAAGTGTTCAAGAATACACACAGGAATTTAGGAAAAGGGCTCTAATGGGAATTTCCCTAAACACAGAAGAAACACTACTTAAATATATTGGTGGATTACATAGTTATCTAAGGCATATGATACTTGTTTTAGGTCCTACTAATCTTGATGCAGTATGTGTTCAAGCAACCCATTTGGAAGCACAAGGGAAAATGACAAAGGAGTCCTCTTTCTCTTCTTTTAAACAAAAGAACAAGCAATCTGAAGGAAAAGGTTTGAAAGAACAAGGAAAAGGAAAGGGTAAGCATAAGACAAACTCTACTATTAAGAAGGAAGATGAAAAACCATTTTGTAATCATTGTAAAAAGAACCATGATGAGTCTAAATGTTGGAAATTACATCCTGAAATGAAACCTAAATGGATGGTTAAGAAAGGAAAGGAAAAGAAAACAAACACTGCAGTTCATGATCTTGGGTCAGATTCAGGTGATGAAACCAAGATCACAACTATGAGTTTTCAAGGTAAATCAAAACTTTCAATTTCCAACAATAGTACTACAAATGTTGCATCTTCTTCTAGTAAACAAACTATACATGATGATAAGAAAAGGAATGAGCTTTTCCACATTAGAGTAATTTCAAAGCATACAAAAATTGATACTCTTTTTGATAGTGGATCCCAAGCTAATCTAATTTCTGAGGAGGTTGTTAAGAAACTAGGACTCAAAACTAAACCACATCCTAAGCCTTATCCTTTGGGCTGGGTTTGTGATGATGCGAAACTACAGGTAACTAAAACTTATAATTTTATATTTGCCATTACAAACAAGTTTATAGATGAGGTTGAATTGGATGTAGTTCCTTTGGATATTTGTGGGGTGGTTTTGGGAATTCCTTATTTGTATGATCGTAAAGAAATCTTCTATAGGGAAGAAAATAAATATTTTCTTGTAAAGGATGGAATTGAGTTTATTGTTAGAGCTCACTGTGAAAATAATAATCTATCCTTAGTAACTGTAGGTCAAATGAAAAGGCTTGTAAACTCAAGCAAAAGTTTTTTTGCTCATGGTGGTCAAAGCCAAAGAGAAAGAACATGAGATGGCTTTTGAGACTTGTGATCTGAAACATAAGGATGAATTGGTAAAAATTGTTTCTAATTTTGATGATGTTTTTCAGGATCCACAAGGTCTACCTCCCAAAAGAGGGGTTCAACATGAGATACAATTGCTTCAGGATGCACCTCTTCCCAATATCGGAATGTACAGGTTGTCAGTAGTAGAGAATGAGGAAATCAAGAGACAAGTAATGAAACTTTTGGCTCAAGGTATAATTCATCCAAGTACATCCCCATGTGGTTCACCAATTATTTTGGTTCCTAAGAAGGATGGAACTTGGAGAATGTGTGTTGATTTCCGTGCTTTAAACAAGATTACTATAAATAATCGTTACCCTCTTCCTAGAATAGATGATTTACTGGATCAATTAAAGAGTGTAATTTATTTCACTAAGTTAGACTTAAGAAGTGGTTATCACCAAGTAAGAATTACATAAGGTGATGTTTGGAAAACTACTTTTAAAACAAAACAAGGATTGTTTGAATGGTTAGTGATGCCTTTTGGTTTGTGCAATGCACCAACATTCATGAGAGTTATGAATGATATCTTTAGACCATTCATTGATAATTTTGTTATTGTCTACTTAGATGATATTCTTATTTTCAGTAAGTCATGGGATGAACATGTTAAACACATCCAAAAAGTCTTAGATGCACTAAGGAAAGAGAAATTGTATTTGAAGATGTCAAAATGTGAATTTGGAAAAACATCTTTAATTTACTTGGGTTATATTGTAGGAAATGGTGAATTGAGAATTGATCCTGCAAAAATAGAGGTTATTGTGAAATGGCCTAAACCCACTAATGTGATGGAAGTTAGAGTTTTCTAGGTGCAGTTCATTACTGGAGAAAATTTATTTCTAACTTCTCATATACTGCATCTCCTTTGCATTCTTTGACAAGTATTAAATAGGTCTTTCGGTGGGGAGGAAAGCAACGAAAGCCTTTGATACACTGAAAGTGAAGATAAGTACTGTTAGCATAATTTAGCATAGGCATATTTATTACATTTTATTGCATTGTCTTTTATTTAATAATGTGCAACATGTGCACTCTAGTCTAGTGACTTGCATTCAATATTGTTATGTTGGATAACATTCAATATTGGTATTAGTAGTAATTACATGTGCATGTGAGATGGGTCTTATCATCTCGTAGTTGGTGCCTGATAGGGTGTCATGTCTATCCATATGAGGCTATCTAATATCTATAAATATTATAGCTCTTGCATTGTTATGTAATCTGATTTCATGATCAATAATATTTGTGAGGCTTCCGTCCCTCTTTGGTCATTGCAATCTTATTTTATTCTATCATTTGGTATCAGAGCAGGTTCTATCCAAGCAAGGTTGAAGAGGAGCACTATTGGAGAGGATCCATTGGAGAAGAAGATCTGCATCAAAGGAGAGTCATTGAAGCATCCCATAGCCTCCATTCCTTCCAAGCATCCCTCAACTAAAATTTGACCTATCCACTTATTTGGAAGGTAATTTTTTTATTAGTCATTGGCATAGCCAATTGATCCAACATATTGGCGGAATATTTCAGATTTGGAGATCTTTAAAAAAAAAGGAGAGAGATCTTGAAAAAAATTGTAGATCTTTAAAAAAAAAAGATCGATCTAAAAAAAAAAAAATCAGATCTCTGAAAGTGGAGGTGTGAAGAATTCGAGAGCAATGGTTGAAGCAAATCCGTCGACAAAAAATTCCGAAGATAGCTCTTAGAAAAAGGACATAACTTTTTCATACAATTTCATATTAATGTGCCATTTTTTTAGAAAGATAAGAAGGAGGCGCACAACTTTGCAGTTTACATCATCTTCGATTCGGCATCTACATGTGACGAAAAAGTCTCAGATAAGTCGGATCATTTTTACGAAAAAAAAATCAGATCTAGGTAGTAAATTGGTAAGATCTCAAAAATAAGATTCCAATTCTTCTAAAATTTTTTGGGTTTCAAGAAAAATGTTGTATGATGCTGCTGTAAAAATTTTAGAAAAACTCGAGATCACGATTTGTGAGAAAAGGTGAAAACAATATTCAGATTGTTTGTTTGGATCTTGGGAACAAACAAGTCAGCGGTTCAATTCCCACTCTCTCCATATTTTTTATTAAATTATTTTTTTGAAAAATTTAGAGAAATTACTAAATTTTGGGAGATTTCCAAATTTAGAAGCTCACCAAACACATTTAGAGCCACCGCTAAATTTAGCGGAAAAACACCTATTGGGGGTAAAAAATTTTGGCCTAAATTGTGTATTTTGTGATTCTAGACCCTTTTTTCTAAAAAGGGGGACACAAAAACTTCATTTTGATGTACTTTTAGAGCATGTTGTACTAATCTTGGTGCATAAAGTGAAAAAAAAGAAAAAAAAGTGCAAACTTTTTATTTTATGTTTGGTTCTATCACACGAGATCTTTGATCTCATAGCAGCGTTCAATATATACGGTGCCTCTGGGAAGCGCTTACGGGTGATGCCATCGTGACTACTACTACACTTAACACCTAACACAGCTGCCTAAACATCGTCTGGGCATCGACCCTATAAAATCGATGGGGAGTAATAAGGACACAATACACACACATTTGAGCCCTCCCATCTATTTGTGCTTGCACAAACCCCTCTCCGTATTGTCTACATACCACGTACTAAATTCTTTCACGTGCGTTAACACCTCTTTCCGTATTGATGGGTATATTGAAAGGGTGATCTTCTTCCACATACCAACGGGTATATCGAAAAGGGAGCGTATATAGAAAGGTTTGGTATATCGACTGACGGTATATTGAGAGGGAGACCATAAACCTAGAGTGATAAGAGCCTTACCCTTTGTCAGAAATTCAGAGTTTCAGAAATTCAGATTGCAGAAATGGGTGCACAAGCACCAAAGTTCTTCTTGCCAAATTCACAACTGCTTAGAGGAGACAACTATGCTGCATGGAAACCGAAGATCAAGGTGTTACTTGAGTTTGAAGACCTATGGATAGTTGTAGATGGAAAAACAACAAGATCACTTGATGATGGAAGACAAAAAGTTCAATTTGATAGGGCCAATCAAAAGGCCAAGTTGATCATCTTGTTTAGCGTAACAGACGATGTGCAACCCCACATTAGAGATGCCACATCGGCCAAGGATGCATGGGATAAGTTGAGCACAGTCTATGAGGCAAAGAACAAGAATGCCATCCTCAACCTACTATCACAACTGCATACTCTCAAGTTCAAGCAAAATGAGAAGGTTGAAGTTTTTTTAGACGAGTTGTTACTTTGAGGGCATCTCTATTGGCATTGGGAAAAGAGATAAGTGATGAATACCTCATACCAATTGTGTTGTGAGCACTTCCTCTATCCTACGAGAATCTTTATGACAACTATCAATATGAGTGAACACACAAATCACCTTTGAGAAGTTGGTCAATATACTCCAACAAGAAGAGGCAATGAATAACAAATATCATGAAGATGAGAAAGCACTATCTTCCAATCATAAAGGAAAGGGAAATTTCAGTCCAATAACAAGAAGTCCCAACAAAATCAAATTCAACAAAGGGACCAAAGTCAACGAGACAACACCAAGAAGTGTCCCATTTGCAATAGAGGGGGACATGACATCAAAGATTGTTGGTACAATTCCTACAAAAAGGGTTCATCAAGCAATTCAAAACCCAATAACCAACAGGGTAACAATAATTCAAATAAAGGGAATTCCAACAATAACAACAATCAAGGGCAGAAAAATGGTAATTGGCAAAGAAAACCCAAACAACAAGGGTACATTGCCGAACATGAGGATGATTCAGATGAAGGACATCACATGTATTCTCGCTCAATTTGATGAAGAAACCAAGTCCACACAAGATATCTCGGTATGTTGACTCGGGTGCAACTCGACACGTGATCGGATGTAAGGATTGGTTCTACACACTACGTGACTCACCTAATAAGAACCATGTGTCATTAGGTGATGACTCATCATACAGTGTCAAGGGGATTGGAAACATTTCACTACCTCTTGGAAAGCATGACTGCAAAATCACGAGATGTATTGTATGTACACATTTGGTTGGATATTTTGTCAAACCAAAATATGAGGTTCAACCACGACATGGGGGATTAAATCCCTCCTCAAAGACAGGTGAGGCTGCTGTTTATTGCTAATCTAAAACACAAAAATAATATATACAATATTCACACTAATCTAACCATTGGGGTTGGGATGAAATCCCGAAATCCACATTCACACGATTCAAGGATATTGCTTTCGTAAGTGAAATAGGTTAGAAAGCTGTTCTGATGAAAGAAGCACGGTAGAAAAGAAATGGGAGAAACGTATTTTCTTTCGAGTAAACACAGAGCATGAAATAATCATACGAGTTTTAGATCACGAGATATAGTGTCTGAGATAATTAGAGACACTGAGATTCTATGCAAAGAATAGCTTTAAGATCATGAACATAAGAACACTGTCTTAAATAAGATATATTTCACAACACAAAGTCTGCAAAACAATATCAACTTCTATTCTTCAAAATGATTGAAAGAAAACACAAAGTTTTTCTCCTTTCCAATAGCCTCTTAATGCTTCAAAAATTCTCGACCCTTTTGAATGCACAGGCATCCCTTATTTATAACAAAAGGAACTAGAGATAAAACAGGACAGATCCTAAAGAGTAGCATGTTAACTGGAGTTTCAGTTTTGCATGACTCTCACGCAGGAGATCAAGTCAAAGTATGAATTAAAAATATGACAAAACGGAAATAAGAAAAGACATGTCAATCTAAAAATAGAAATGACATGGGACGTTGGGACTTAATCCGAATCATCATCTTTTGCTTCTTCTTCTTTCTCCTCCTCCAGCTGAGACTGTTTGTTACGAAACTCCTGGAACTTCCGAATAATGCCTTGCATTTCATTCTCATCAGGCGCAGTGGAATGATCATTCCACATTTCGCAGGTTTCATGAACATCACTGGCAGTGCCGGGAAGTTTCTTCAATCCTTTGCTGAGCTTTCTTAAGGCCTCTAAAGTGTGCTCAATCCTTACAAACTGACCAATGACTTCAAGGTCAAATCCATGTACAGGTTCATGCTGAATAGATTCCTAAACTTGTTTGAAGAGATCATCTACTGATAGGATACCTGAGTTCCCAACTGACACCTTCGGACAAATCTTTAGCAATTCTTCTTCCAGATCACTTTTCCCATCGATCAATTTATCCCTTGATTCTCTCAACTTGCTGCAGGCTTCGTTGAGGATCTTTACTCTGAACTTGATGGCCTTGGTCAGCTGAAAGTGTTTATCTGTATGTGGAAGAACGCCTTCTTCTACCAAGAGATGTGCTGGTATTTGCTTTAGCACTTGGAGAGCTTCACAAGTCAAATCAAGCTGTCCAATTTCTTCAGTGAATTCCTCATCCATCTTCTCTCCTTCCTTCTGAATCTCCCCCAAAGACTGATGAACTTTCACCACGTCTTGAATTACTTCCTTCCCTTGTTGGAGCAACTTTTGGATCCATTCATCAACCACCCTTCCTTTTTTAGCAATCTTCTCAATCGTAGGCACCGATGAGAAATCAAATCCGGCAGATACAAAAGAAGATGGTATGGATTCCAGGGGTGTTGAGAGTTTAATCAAAACCTCTGTCAACTGCTCCACTTTTTCCTTAAGCTCATTTCTGTTGTCCTTTGTTTCTTTCAACTTTTGGCACAACACGTCTATGGAAGCCCGTGCATCTTGTTGCGCTCCTTCTGCTGTCACTTTCCCTAGAGCCACCTTGGTTATCTGATAATCAGAAGCTGTTATATCCTCTCTAGTTTTGTCAGCCGAGGGAGTGGCAATCTCTGCGAACTTATCTCCTGAAGCATCTACCAAAACCCTTGAAACTGTTTTGGGTTTCTTGGCTGATTTCGCAGTAGAAGCCTTAAGTGAGCTGAAATCAAAGGCTGGTAGGGGTACAATCACTTTCCTCTTCCTCGGAGTTTGCTCGAGTAACCATTGTGGAGTATCAGAGGAAATTTCCAATGTTGTAGTAACTGGTATTCTACTCTCAAGGGGAGAAGATTCTACTATTGGAGGGGGAACAGCAGCCAACGTGGTAGTAGGTGCAATGAATAGAGGCACAGGTTGTGGGGGAGTGTTGGTGATCACTTGGGTTCCAGCAGAGAGGGGTGAGAGCCCGGAGAAAATATTGGCCATGCTTGAAGAAGTGGATGGGGAATGAGGAGGCTGAAGTGGTTGTTGAGGGGGAGGCACAGATTCAGTTTCCAAAGCCTTGAATGCAAGAGATAAGGTCTCTCCAGTTGAGCAATCAGAAAATGGTGAAGTCAAGAGCTGGCTTCCTCCTTCTTCTAAATTAATCTCCCCTATTTCTGGTGGTGTTGGTGATTCTGGCACAACCACCGTTTGAGCTGGAGAGACAATTGAAGAGATTTGTCTTTCTTTCCTCTTCTTGGGAATCCTGATTTTTATAGACCCCCCAGAAGATTCTTTGTCCTTTTTCTTTTGGGAGGGCCCCACCTCCATTTCAGCCAACTTTGGAAACTTGTCATCTTTAAAATTCATGCCCCAAGAAGAGAGCCATTTTTTGGTGCGAGCAAGAATGAGAGCCGACCTATCTGTGATAGAGGCTTTTTCGCTGGCCGACCAATCAATAGGCGGGAAAACGTATCGATCTTCATTAAGCCCATCATAGGACATATCCAACACACTTTCATTGTCAGTTGTGCCATCTGGCAAATCAGAAAGCTCTAGCGTCTGAATCTCATTAATAGTTAACCTACTATTATCTTTTCTGCGAACTGCAACTTCGTTACGCAGATCCACCCAGATATCCTCAATGTCAGGCCTGTGCAGATGTTGGGCTCCATAGGTTCTAAGTACTCCTCGGATGTCAAAACCATCCCGAGACTTCATATGCTTCTTTAATTTCTCCTGGAGTTCACATTCAACATTTTTAGCCTTTGCCACTGTCGAGCAAGTATATCTCCCAATAGAAATTGGGAAGGATACTGCTGCCTTATGCTTGCTCTGTTGGAATTTGTGAAAATCCAATAGCTGTCTGACCAATTCTATTAGTATCAATCTATCCCCTGGATAGCGAGGCAGACGGAAAGGCTCTCCCGAGTACATGACCGTTCGAAGGTAGGTAAACTTCTTGAACTGTAAGAAGATACATCCCCATTTAGATACCTCAGTCCAAGCTTCGTCTGATACCCTTGTCTTTCTTAGCCCTGGGTTCAGCCGGCAGATGTTCTCGTAGAAAAAGGCGTCATTCACCCTCCTAAAATGATCCTTGGACCCCTTCTTTGTTATTTGAGGATAATACTTATAGACTGGGTTTGTCATTCTGCTTCCTTTAGTATCCAGTCCGGGATAGCTCCTCATCCCAGCTGCTGCATAGGCCACATATGAGAACATATAAAACTTTCCGGTCGATAAGACCGTCATCATCTGAGAGTCAATCTCATTACTGATAAGGGTTCCCCAGTCAATCCCTTGCTGGTTCTTCTTGATGGTGACCATAAACTGATACATCCATCCATGAAATAAATTTGATTCCGGCAAGCCAAAAACCCGGCTCAGCAGGGTGATAATGTCATTGATTTCTTGTATGAAATCACATCTAGGAATAGTTCTTGGAAATCTAGATATTACTGGTTTTGCCTTGACCAAGAACTTCTTATTGACATCCTTAATGCAATTTTCCTGGTTACTGTCCCAGGCCTTCTGAGCCGACTTGATATTTAGGTCCCCATACTCCTCGAAATTAGGTAGTTTCAGGAGATCATCAAAATAAGCTCCATCTAGTTTGATAACTACCTCACCAGCCTGATTCCTTACTGAACGAGAAGCCGAGTCGTAACTGGACGCACAAGCCAAAACAAACTCTGGACATTGGGCAGACATGGGAAAGCCTGCTGCAAGGGGCAAGCCACTGTTAGCTAAAGCCATCATCCATGGGGTTTGAGAAGAACTCTTCACCCTATTCCAAAAGTCGTCCATATCTATGTTGCCAAGTTCAGTATCCCTGATATCATAATTACAATCAATATATGATGGGGATTCTGGTTTCTTAAATTTGTACTTCATCCTGCTAGACTTCTCGGCCTTCTCCTGAGATGGACCAGGGTCCGACATGAAGAATGTGGAGGGAGAAAGACTCGGAACTCAGGTGATGCTGTTCAAACTGGAAATCCCGATTGACTGAATGCGCTGGAAGAAGAGAAGAACCCGACACGCTGAAGAGGATGTCGGAAAACCCTGAGAACCCGACAAGTTTGATCTGTCGGAACTTTGGCAAAGCCCGACACTTGCTTTTGATGACGGAAACAGGCGGAAACCCGGCACTCACTGTTAATGGCGGACACGGGAGGAAACCCGGCGCCCACTTTTGATGACGGAACTTCGGAGATTCCCGACACTTACTGTTGAGGTCGGAATGTTGAGAAACCCCGATACTTCAAGCTTCCTTTATACTCCGGGCCTTTGAATCTACAAAACAGTCTTCAAAAACCGAGAAGCAAAAACAAAGTCTTTCCTGTATTTCCACATATACAACTTCCTTTCTTTTTTGTTATTCATATTCCATACATCATGCATATAATTAGAATTTTGGAAGAAACAACATCAATTGATAGTCTCAAAAAGAAAATAAACCCTAAAAACCCAAAACCCTTTCCAAAACAACACAGAAAGAAGAAGGGAAGAAAACCTTCAACAACTGGCAAGAAATTGGGAAGAAAATACGCGCAATCGATTCATAAAAATCAAGAATAAAGAAGGGAAGAAAAATACCTTCGATTCGAGACAGGTAAGATCGAAAACAAACGATCCAATCGGGCAATGCGAGTTTGCGGGTTTTGAAAGCGGAAGAGCATGCGAAAAATCCACGAATTAAAAATATGAATGGTAAGAATGACGTGGAAATCCGCGTATTTATAAGAAAATTAGTAATAAATACACTTCAGCTCGGCACGTGCCAACTCACCAACCATTCGGCATGAATGCCATGTCAGCATGTTGGAGGGGTCCGAAAACCCGACACGAAGAGATTTAGTGCATTCCGGGTTTCGGGTTTCGGAAAACATAGAGCACAAAACATGAAGTGCTTAGGTGCTACATAGCCCCGAAAACCCGAATACAAAGGATTGAGCGGACTTCGGGAATCGGAGAACATGGCGCATAAAACATGTTTTGGATCATGGATGTTCCGATGCTTTGGGGTTCCGAAAACCCGAATACAAAGGGTCTTCTCAATACAAGGCGGGTTTCGGATTTCGGAAGTCAGATGTCATAAAACATGTTTTAACTTATGCGTACGCCCGATGCGTTGAATTTCCGAAAACCCGATTTCAAAGGATTTTTTCAATACAAGGCGGGTTTCGATTTCGAGGTCACGCGACACAAAGCAGTTTAAACTTAGGTATGTCGAGTCATTGTAACACCCGAAAACCTGATTTTCTTAAAAAGAGGCCATAATGCAAAATCAACTTCGAAAATTTCGTAGGGGTTATCCGATCATTTTGTCGTGAACTCAAAACGGGGATAACAGCTGGCTCCAGTTGGGGACTTTCTTTGTAATACCAAAGGAAGAGAACTCAGAATCTCTGGTCTTATTCATTAGGCTACGGGGTCAAGAAGAAAACCAAAACAAAACAAAACGAAGAAAGAAAGAAAGAAAACCAAAAGCAAACACACAACAAAAAGCAAAATATGTACAATGCAAGAGAGCATCTTGCATTAATGGTAGAAACGACTTTAGATGTTGTCCACTGAAAGGCAAAGGGAGTAACCCTCCATCCAGATATGATAGAAGGAAACTATTTTCACCATTCAACTCGTGGATCTTGAAAGGTCCTTTCCATAAAGAATCAAATTTTCCATGCATTCCTTTCTGTTCTCTCCTTTTATCCCAAAGCAACACCAGGTCTCCAATCTGGAAGTTGCGCTTTGACTTTTTTTATCAAAATCTTCTTCGCCTGCTCGATGATCTGCTATACGATCAACCACCTTAATTCGCTCTTCTTCTAGCCTGGTTAGGTACATAACCCTCTTTTCGATAGAATTCTGAAAAGCTACATCTTCAACCGCTTTCGCCAACTGTAAGGCCGGCAATTCTACTGAGATAGGAATTTCAGCATCAATCCCGTATAGCAACTGAAAAGGGGACATCCCTATGGCTCGCTTTGGAGTGATCCGATCAGCCCACAACGCATCATACAATGCTTTGTGCCATGTCCTCTGATTTTCATCTACTAGTTTCCTGATTATAGTAACCAGATTCTTATTGCTGGACTCAGCTTGCCCATTGCCCTGGGGATAATAGTCAGATGAATGAGCCAGAGTAATGCCGAATCCATAGCAGAATTCTGTTAATTCATGTGACGAGAAGTTAGAGGCATTATCCGCTACGATCTTATGAGGCACACCAAATCTGACGATTATGTTCTCTTTAAGAAACTTGCAAACAGCTTCAGAAGTTGCTTGCTTGATTGGTGCGGCTTCTACCCACTTGGTAAAATAGTCTGTAGCAGTCAGCACATAGTTGTGTCCAGCACTGGAAGCGGGATTCAATGTTCCGATAAAATCAATCCCCCATTGGCGAAAAGGTTCTTCAATCACCACAGGCTTCAGAGGAAGAGCTGCTAGCTTGGGACGACCAACGAAATGTTGACAAGCTTCACATTTAGACACCCATTCTGCTGAATCCCGGAAAAGAGTAGGCCAATAATACCTAGCCCGTAAGATCTTATATGCTATTACAGAGGACGAAAAATGTCCTCCGCATGCTAGGCTATGAAAGGATTCTAATAACTTTTCCTGTTGTGATTTATCGACACAACGCAAGAAGACACCATCAATACCTTTCTTGTATATTGCATTATTCCACAAAAGGTATTTTGCAGATCTTAACTTGACGGTCCTCTTCTCTTTTTGATTTAAATGTGGAGGGCATTCACCATAAGTTAGGAAGAAAGAAATGTCCGTGTACCATTCATCGGTCGTACTCACAAAAAGCACCATAGGCAGCTCGGAAGAAGTATCTTGATTCTTTTCACACTCTGCTTCAGCATGATTCTCTGCAATCAATTGACACAGGCCTCTTCCTCGTACCAACTTGGTAGGTTTGATGTCCAAGTCGTACTCCTGAACCTTAGCTATCCAAGTACCTCTTTGACTTCCCAGCTCTTGTTGAGTCAGAATGGATTTAACAGCAGTATCAGGAACGAGAACGCGAGTATGAGAATTCAGCACATAGTACCTGAAATGCTTCACCGCTCGCACCACCGCATAAGCATGTTTTTCAATCTGCGACATCTTCAATTCATGCTCTTTCAACGGATAGCTCATGAATGCGATAGGAGCTTCAATGCCTTCTCCATTTTCCTGCATCAGGATCGCTGACACTGTGTGGGCAGAAGCATAGCTATACATGATGAAATCTTTCTTGAAGTCTGGACATACTAAGACAGGAGCACAAGCAACTGCCTTTTTGATTTCTTCAAATGCCAGCTTCCCTTCTGTACTCCATCGAAATGGAATTTTACCTTTCATCATTCCAAGGATATCCTTGGTTTTGTCGCGAAAATCGGGTACAAATCTTCTCAAGAAATTAACCTTTCCGAAGAAAGAATGAACTCCTGTTTTACTTGTGGGCAAGGTAAGGCTCTGAATAGCCTTTACCCTTTCTGGGTCAATTTTAGTTCCTTCTCTGGTCACAATATGACCCAGCAGCTTTCCTTCTGTAACCCCGAACATGGACTTCTTAGGATTCAACGAAATCCCGTGACGTCTGCATCTTAAAAGTACCTGTTCTAAATGACCATAATGATCACTCCGCTTTTTAGAAAAAACGGTCAAGTCATCCAAATACATGACTATGACCTTGCCCATCAGATCTCTGAATGCTAGATCCATAGCCCTCTGAAAAGTAGCTCCGGCGTTGATCAGGCCGAATGGCATCCTCCTGTAAGCAAAGGTACCCCATGGGGTCGTGAAAGCTGTCTTGTGTTGATCTTCTGTGGTTACTTCGACTTGATTATATCCCGAAAACCCGTCGAGCATGGATAACATTTCCGATCCAGTTACAGTTTGTAATACCTGATCCATGATAGGCAAGGGATAGTTATCCTTCAGCGAGGACTGATTTAAGTTACGGAAGTCAACACAAATCCGGATCTCGCCATTCTTCTTCCTGACAGGGACAATGTTTGCAATCCAAGTGGAGTGATGGATTGGGAAAATAATTCTGGCATCTAACATTTTCTGGATTTCTGCCAGGATAGTCCCTGAAATCTTCGGATTGTAATGTCTTTGCTTCTGTCTATACGGCTTGACATCAGGCTTCAAAGGGATACTGTGCTGTACATCTTTAGGCTTGAAGGATTTCAAATCTGCATAAGACCAGGCCAACACATCGATGTATTTCTTCAAAAGTGAAATGAATCTTACCTTCTCTTCAGGAGAACAACATTTACCGATATTCACCATCCGAGGTTGATCAGATGAACCTAAATTGATTTGATCCACTTCAGAGGAAGAAGCTCCTTCAACTTGCCTTTTGTTTTGGATAAAGCGATCATGCTTGTCAAACAGACCCTCAGAAGGAAACCAGACCTTTTGGTATCTTGTTGCCTTTCAGCTGGATAAATTCACCATCAACCTCATGATATGGCTCTGAAATAGTTTCACGAAAGGCTGATTCCGAACCTTCAAAATATAGCTCACTGAAATTGTCAGCCTTTTCTAGGAAAGCCAACACCTGTTGATCATCATTGAATACCTGCCAGTGAGTTGCATTATCTGGGACGCTAGGGCGGTACACAATCTCGATAGAGTACGTGTCTTGCTTGAACTGAGGATGAGGAAGAAGAAGAGATGCAGATACGGCCAAAGAATCGGCCTTGTCATTATAATCTCTTAAAACTGCCTTAATAGAAAATGCATCAAAGCATTCTATACTATCCCAAACTTTGTTCCTGTAATGCCTCAACCGATCGTTTTTTACTTGATATATACCCCTGACCTGATTAACAATCAGCTCCGCATCCCCCTGAACCTTGAGATTCCTGATTCCCTTACATCTCGCAGCCAATTCTAATCCTAATAACAGGGCTTCATATTTGGCCGTGTTGTTAGTATTATCAAATTGCAACTTATAAGTTGATGGAAAAATCTCGAGCTAGGAGATATGAGAACAACACCGGCGCTTTGATCCAGGTCGGCTGAGCAGCTACCATCAAATTTGAGCATCCAAATAGCATTGGGATCTTCCTCTTCCACATCTACAATGGGTATCTCTGAAGCCATGAAATAATTCCCAAAGCTAGCATCTTCGAAAAGGATCTGAGCTTTCGGATCATCTGATTTGGTCACCAAATACTTCGCCTGTGGTTCAGGATGAAGAACCTGTTGAACCCCTTTGACTGGGATCTTGGCTTTGGTCCAATCCATACTAATTTCTCCTCCGACATCTTTACAAAATCCTCTACCCAAGAGAATACCATAAGCCGCAGGGATATCAGCAACCAGAATAGTCATTTTTACTCTCTTCTCAGGGAAGGCAACAAATGCAAACTGTGCGTCCTTAATTTGACCAATCAGAGGGACTTGTTTAGTTTCCATGGAATAGCACCGTCCATACGACTTAGTCAAAGTAAGCCCGAGGGCTTGGGCCACTTTTGCGGGCATAACATTATCAGAGGCCCCTGAATCAATGATGCAATTGCTGAGTTTAAACCCATTTATAAGTAGAGACAAATAAAATGGTTCAATCTTTCCTGAGGAAGAAGCAGAGGTCAGATTATTCTGAGGTGTGGGTTGAGTAGGATTTGAAAGGAGACCTTTTGAAGGTGATGGGATAGCCGCTTTACTTCTGATAAACTTGGCTAGCTTTTCAAACTGTTCAGGATTTGATTGAAGGTATTCTGCTTCTGACATTTGAATTTTGGTTCTCTTTGCATGATCAATAATGTCAAAAGCAGTGTAAGAAGGAATGATAGTAGGCTCAGTTCTAATTATATGAGCTTGTGCTGGGGCACTGACCTTAGGAGAAGGGAAATAAGGAGCAGCTGTCTTTTTAGTAACCTCTCTCTCAGTTTGCACCGAAATAGGGGTACCCCTCTTAACTATGGATACAGGAGGTTCCTTATTCTTCTCCTTAGTATTTTCCAGAGGCTTTCTGGGAACCTGAGATTGGGACCGAGTGAAAACAGCAAATGATTGACCATCTGGCTCACATTCATCTTCATCATATTCCAAATAACCAATGCTGGAGTCGCCAGCTGACTCATCATAAGACTCATCAGCATATCCTGAAGCTTCGAAATCCTCACGGGAATCTTGTTCTTCTGGTTCATCATCTTCTTCAATTATTTCCACTGCTGCATTAACAGGCGGAGCTTCAATTGCTAATCTCGGTTGAGCAGGAGCTAACCGTGGCCTATCTCTGGCAGGTGCACCATTGTTATTAAAATTCCGCCTAGGGATATCCCGGTACGGAACATTGCTCACCTGCTGAGACACTTGCTTCTTTAAAGCAATCAAATCATTAGCCATTTTTTGAAACATAGGATCAGTATTACCTTGAGAAGAACCTTGATTTTTGAGTTTGGGTACATCTTTCTTGATCCTTCCGGCTAAGATGAGATCATCCTCTATTTCAGTAGCCATTGACTGAGCAGTAGCCAAATCTGGGATAACCGACCTTCGTAATAAAAAGCTTATATCAGGAGGTTGAGCATTGATGAAAAAGCATTTTTGGTTTTCCGTCGGTACAGCTATTTCTGGAATCTTCCGGATCAGCTTGTTGAACTTAGCCACGAATTCCCGCATAGGTTCATGCGATTCCTTCTTCATATGCGTGAGCTGAGCTAACAAAGCATGAGAATCTTCAGCTGGTTTGAAACGTGCTTCGAACTTAGTCCGCATGGTAGCCCAGTTTGGGATGCATGCATTTGGAAGGTGATAGAACCATTCAGCTGCTGCTCCCTGCAACGTTTCAACGAAGAGTCGAACGGAGACATCTTCGTGGGCCACTCCGAGGACACCGCATGCAACAAAGAAAGATGCAATGTGCTCATCAGGATGCTGCTTTCCATCTCCATTGAACTTGGGAATATTTTTACGAGATCCACGTGGTAACTCATTCAATGGAGGAGTCAAGGAAAGAGGACCAATAACTGCACCCCAAGGCACAGGTTGAACCGCCATCCTTCTGAAAAGAGTGCGTACGAGGATCAGTATCGAGACAAGAGTAGTGCACACAAAGTTGTAGATGCTTCCCGTTCTTCGAGGATCCGGTTTCTCCAAACAGTGAAGAACATCTCGCTCGATTAGAGACAACGCTTGTTGGGAGAAAGGCTGAAATTATCTTTGTTGCAGTAACTCGAAGAGTGGATCAATTTCACCTTGAGCTCGGTGAGACCGAGTGAAGATCCTCTGGCCGAACTTGAATCCGAAAGGAGATCTTATTAAAAATAAGGCAAATATGGAGTCGCCGGACACCGAGAGGATAATATTTATACTATTGATCCAGTATTTCCCAGTAGAGTCGCCAAAAAGCTGTTGGTTAGATATTTTTTCAAACCAAAATATGAGGTTCAACCACGCAGTACATGGGATTAAATCCTCCTCAAAGACAAAGAGTGAGGCTGCTGTTTATTGCTAATCTAAAACACAAGAAATAATATATACAATATTCACACTAATCTAACCATTGGGGTTGGGATGAAATCCCAAATCCACATTCACACGATTCAAGGATATTGCTTTCGTAAGTGAAATAGGTTAGAAACTATTACAAAGAAAGAAGCACGTTAGAAAAGAAATGGGAGAAACATATATTTCACAACACAAAGTCTCAAAAAACAATATCAACTTCTATTCTTCAAAATGATTGAAAGAAAACACAAAGTTTTTCTCCTTTCCAATAGCCTCTTAATGCTTCAAAAATTCTCGACCATTTTGAATGCACAGCATCCCTTATTTATAACAAAAGGAACTAGAGATAAAACAGACGGATCCTAAAGAGTAGCATGTTAATCGGAGTTTCGGTTTTGCATGACTCTCACGCAGAGATCAAGTCAAAGTATGAATTAAAAATATGACAAAATGGAAATAAGAAAAGACATGTCAATCTAAAAATAGAAATGACATGGGACGTTGGGACTTAATCCGAATCATCATCTTTTGCTTCTTCTTCTTTCTCCTCCTCCAAAGGCTATTTATTCTGAAACTCCCGGAACTTCCGAATAATGCCTTGCATTTCATTCTCATCAGCGCAGTGGAATGATCATTCCACATTTCGCGGAGTTTCATGAACATCATCGCAAAGTCTTGGGAAGTTTCTTCAATCCTTTGCTGAGCTTTCTTAAGGCCTCTAAAGTGTGCTCAATCCTTACAAACTGACCAATGACTTCAAGGTCAAATCCGTGTACAGGTTCATGCTGAATAGATTCCTGAACTTGTTTGAAGAGATCATCTGCTGATAGGATACCTGAGTTCCCAACTGACACCTTCGGACAAATCTTTAGCAATTCTTCTTCCAGATCACTTTTCCCATCGATCAATTTATCCCTTGATTCTCTCAACTTGCTGCAGGCTTCGTTGAGGATCTTTACTCTGAACTTGATGGCCTTGGTCAGCTGAAAGTGTTTATCTGTATGTGGAAGAACGCCTTCTTCTACCAAGAGATGTGCTGGTATTTGCTTTAGCACTTGGAGAGCTTCACAAGTCAAATCAAGCTGTCCAATTTCTTCAGTGAATTCCTCATCCATCTTCTCTCCTTCCTTCTGAATCTCCCCCAAAGACTGATGAACTTTCACCACGTCTTGAATTACTTCCTTCCCTTGTTGGAGCAACTTTTGGATCCATTCATCAACCACCCTTCCTTTTTAGCAATCTTCTCAATCGTAGGCAATCGATGAGAAATCAAATCCAGAGATACAAAAAGAAGATGGTATGGATTCCAGGGGGTGTTGAGAGTTTAATCAAAACCTCACAACCGCTCCCTTTTTCCTTAAGCTCATTTCTGCTTGTCCTTTGTTTCTTTCAACTTTTGGCACAAAGACGCCTATGGAAGCCCGTGCATCTTGTTGCGCTCCTTCTTCTGCCGTCACTTTCCTTCCCTAGAGCCACCTTGGTTATCTCGATAATCAAAAGCTGTTATATCCTCTCTAGTTTTGTCACCGAGGAGTGGCAATCTCTTGAAACTTATCTCCGAAGCATCTACCAAAACCCTTGAAACTGCTTTTGGGTTTCTTGGCTGATTTCGCAGTAGAAGCCTTAAGTGAGCTGAAATCAAAGGCTGGTAGGGGTACAATCACTTTCCTCTTCCTCGGAGTTTGCTCGAGTAACCATTGTGGAGTATCAGAGGAAATTGCCAATGTTGTAGTAACTGGTATTCTACTCTCAAGGGGAGAAGATTCTACTATTGGAGGGGGAACAGCAGCCAACGTGGTAGTAGGTGCAATGAATAGAGGCACAGGTTGTGGGGGAGTGTTGGTGATCACTTGGGTTCCAGCAGAGAGGGGTGAGAGCCCAGAGAAAATATTGGCCATGCTTGAAGAAGTGGATGGGGAATGAGGAGGCTGAAGTGGTTGTTGAGGGGGAGGCACAGATTCAGTTTCCAAAGCCTTGAATGCAAGAGATAAGGTCTCTCCAGTTGAGCAATCAGCAAATGGTGAAGTCAAGAGCTGGCTTCCTCCTTCTTCTAAATTAATCTCCCCTATTTCTGGTGGTGTTGGTGATTCTGGCACAACCACCGTTTGAGCTGGAGAGACAATTGAAGAGATTTGTCTTTCTTTCCTCTTCTTGGGAATCCTGATTTTTATAGACCCCCCAGAAGATTCTTTGTCCTTTTTCTTTTGGGAGGGCCCCACCTCCGTTTCAGCCAACTTTGGAAACTTGTCATCTTTAAAATTCATGCCCCAAGAAGAGAGCCATTTTTTGGTGCGAGCAAGAATGAGAGCCGACCTATCTGTGATAGAGGCTTTTTCGCTGGCCGACCAATCAATAGGCGGGAAAACGTATCGATCTTCATTAAGCCCATCATAGGACATATCCAACACACTTTCATTGTCAGTTGTGCCATCTGGCAAATCAGAAAGCTCTAGCGTCTGAATCTCATTAATAGTTAACCTACTATTATCTTTTCTGTGAACTGCAACTTCGTTACGCAGATCCACCCAGATATCCTCAATGTCGCCTGTGCGAGATGTTGGGCTCCATATGTTCTAAGTACTCCTCGGATGTCAAAACCATCCCGAGACTTCATATGCGTCTTTAATTTCTCCCCGAGTTCACATTCAACATTTTTAGCCTTTTCCACTGCCGAGCAAGTATATCTCCCAATAGAAATTGGGAAGGATCTGCTGCCTTATGCTTGCTTTCTGTTGGAATTTGTGAAAATCCAATAGTTGTCTCGACAAATTCTATTAGTATCAATCTATCCCTGATAATGAGCGAGGCGGACGAAAAAGGCTCTCCCGAGTACATGACCGTTCGAAGGTAGGTAAACTTCTTGAACCTGTAAGAAGATACATCCCCATTTAGATACCTCGGTCCCAAGCTTCGTCTCGATACCCTTGTCTTTCTTAGCCCAGGTTCAAATTACAGATGTTCTCGTAGAAAAATGCGTCATTCACCCTCCTAAAATGATCCTTGGACCCCTTCTTTGTTATTTGAGGATAATACTTATAGACTGGGTTTGTCATTCTCGCTTCCTTTAGTATCCAAATCAGGATAGCTCCTCATCCCAAAAATGCTGCATAGGCCACATATGAGAACATATAAAACTTTCCTGGCCGATAAGACCGTCATCATCTGAGAGTCAATCTCATTACGATAAGGGTTCCCCAGATCGAATCCTTGCTGGTTCTTCTTGATGGTTCTTCTATGTTGCCAAGTTCAGTATCCCTGATATCATAATTACAATCAATATATGATGGGGATTCTGGTTTCTTAAATTTGTACTTCATCCTGCTAGACTTCTCGGCCTTCTCCTGAGATGGACCAGGGTCCGACATGAAGAATGTGGAGGGAGAAAGACTCGGAACTCAGGTGATGCTGTTCAAACTGGAAATCCCGATTGACTGAATGCGCTGGAAGAAGAGAAGAACCCGACACGCTGAAGAGGATGTCGGAAAACCCTGAGAACCCGACAAGTTTGATCTGTCGGAACTTTGGCAAAGCCCGACACTTTCTTTTGATGACGGAAACAGGCGGAAACCCGGCACTCACTGTTAATGGCGGACACGGGAGGAAACCCGGCACCCACTTTTGATGACGGAACTTCGGAGATTCCCGACACTTACTGTTGAGGTCGGAATGTTGAGAAACCCCGATACTTCAAGCTTCCTTTATACTCCGGGCCTTTGAATCTGCAAAACAGTCTTCAAAAACCGAGAAGCAAAAACAAAGTCTTTCCTGTATTTCCACATATACAACTTCCTTTCTTTTTTGTTATTCATATTCCATACATCATGCATATAATTAGAATTTTGGAAGAAACAACATCAATTGATAGTCTCAAAAAGAAAATAAACCCTAAAAACCCAAAACCCTTTCCAAAACAACACAGAAAGAAGAAGGGAAGAAAACCTTCAACAACTGGCAAGAAATTGGGAAGAAAATACGCGCAATCGATTCATAAAAATCAATAATAAAGAAGGGAAGAAAAATACCTTCGATTCAAGATAGGTAAGATCGAAAACAAATGATCCAATCGGGCAATGCAAGTTTGCGGGTTTTGAAAGCGGAAGAGCATGCGAAAAATCCACGAAAAATATGAATGGTAAGAATGACGTGGAAATCCACGTATTTATAAGAAAATTAGTAATAAATACACCTCAGCTCGCAGGACGTGCCAACTCACCAACCATTCGGCATGAATGCCATGTCAGCATGTTGGAGGGGTCCGAAAACCCGACACGAAGAGATTTAGTGCATTCCGGGTTTCGGGTTTCGGAAAACATAGAGCACAAAACATGAAGTGCTTAGGTGCTACATAGCCCCGAAAACCCGAATACAAAGGATTGAGCGGACTTCGGGAATCGGAGAACATGGCGCATAAAACATGTTTTGGATCATGGATGTTCCGATGCTTTGGGGTTCCGAAAACCCGAATACAAAGGGTCTTCTCAATACAAGGCGGGTTTCGGATTTCGGAAGTCAGATGTCATAAAACATGTTTTAACTTATGTACGTTCCGATGCGTTGAATTTCCGAAAACCCGATTTCAAAGGATTTTTTCAATACAAGGCGGGTTTCGGATTTCGGAGGTCACGCGACACAAAGCAGGTTTAAACTTAGGTATGTCGAGCTGTTGGTAACACCCGAAAACCCGATTTTCTTTAAAAGAGGCCATAATGCAAAATCACTTCGAAAATTTTGTAGGGGTTATCCGATCGTTTTGTCGTGAACTCAAAACGGGGATAACATTAAGGCCTAGGTGACCAAGAATTTGCTATCGCTTAGTCAACTCCTTGATCACAACTTGAAGTTGGATTTTGATAGTAATAATGGAGAAAAAGTGTGCTTGATAAGAGATAAGTCAAGAGGTTCCAAGATTGTAGAAAGAGCCTCCAATGTGGGATGCATGTTCCAACTTGATTTTGTCCATAAGGATGATCAAGCTTTAGTGGCCAAAGACACACAATCTGCAAGTAACTATGGCATCACGGATATGGTCACATTAGTTTTGGATATCTCCAAACACTTCAAAAGGGAAACATGGTGAAAGGATTCCCTACACTCAAGCACAACACCGACAAGTGTCACAATTGTCTAGCTGGAAAGTAACACAGTACCCTTCCGTAAGAACACATATAGAGCTAAGGGAAAGCTTGATTTGGTGCACACACCGATCTTTGCGGGCCGATGTAACCAAGTCATTACGGATGTCAATACTTCATGCTTTGTGTTGATGACTACTCAAGAAATATGTGGATATATTGTCTAAGAAACAAGAGTCAAGCCTTTGAGACATTTCTGAAGTTCAAAGCACTTAATGAGAATGAAGTTGGTCACAAGATCAAAACTCTCTGCTCGATCAAGGGGGAATTCACAAGCAATGAGTTCAATACTTACCTAGAAGCTCATGGGATTCGTCGACAAATGCCTCCTACTCACACACCACAGCAGAATGGTATAGTTGAGAGAAGGAATCGTACTATCATGGAAATGGTGCGATGTATGATTGATGACTCAGGGTTAACAAAGACATTTTGGGTAGAAGCTGCAAGAACTGCAGTCTATTTGTTGAACAGAGTGCCCACAATAGCTCTTGAAGGAGTGACACCTCAAGAAGCATGGTCAAATTAGAAACCATCAATTACACACCTAAGAGGATTTTGGTGTAAAGCTAGCATGCACATACCCAAGAAGAATAGGAACAAGTTGGATATGAAAGTTGATAAACTGATATTCCTTGGATACAGTGAAGAAGCACTTGGGTACAGATTATGGGATCCGAAAGCAAAGAAAGTATACACAAGTAGGGATGTTGAGTTCTTTGAGAAGAAATAAGCAGATGCTCCACTCAACGACTCAACAAACATGCAGAATACACCTCTTGTGAAGACAGAATTTGATGTTCCCACTGAAGATGATAGTGATGAATTGGATGATGGTGAAAACTTGGATCCACCACAAGCCAATGGAACAGCTAAGAAGTTACCTAAATGGTATACTCAATTAATAAGAGATGCAAATTTGGATGAAGCACCTAGCACATCATCCAATCCTGGACCTAGAACTCGCAGTCAAGCTCATGAAGAGGTCAATTATGCCCTAATGATAAAATTTTTTGAAACAGTTGAGCCATCTACAGTTCAAGAATCCCTACAATCAAAATCTTGGAAAGATGCCATGGATTCAGAGTATCAGTCAGTGATGAAGAACAACACATGGCAACTTGTCGACCTTCCACCAGGGAAGAAACCCATTGATGCAGATGGATATTCAAGACTAAGTACAAATCAGATGGGACTATTGACAAGTATAAAGCAAGGCTTGTAGCAAAGGGGTATGCACAACAAGAAGGCATTGATTATGAGGAGACATTTGATCCCACAGCCAAGATCAAGACAATCAGGATGATATTTGATCTAGCTGCACAATTTGGTTTGAAAGTCCACCAAATGGATGTGAAAAGTTCCTTTCTTAATGGATATTTGCAAGAAGAAGTCTATATGACTCACGGCCAGAGGGTTATGTAATACCAAGAAAAGAGATGATGGTATGCGAGACTCATAAAATCTCTATATGGCCTAAAACAGGCACCCCGGGCATGGTACATCAAAATTGATGAGCATCTCATAAGTCATGGATTCGAAGGAATCCTTATGACCCCAATCTCTACCTCAAAAAGCAAGGGGGAGATTGTCATTGTGGTTGTTTATGTCGATGATCTAGTCATTACGGGAAGTTACTGTGAAGATGATTGATGCAACAAAGAAGGATTTTAATCGATCATTCGACATGATAGATCTTAGGCTCATGCACTATTGTCTTGGGTTGGAAGTATAGGAAAAATATAATCATATCTTTGTGTCATAGTTGAAATACACCAAGACAATGTTTGAGAAATTTAGGATGATGGACTGCACTCCTATTGCTACACCTATGGAAGCAATACTTTAGTTATCTCGTTCCGATCCATCACCACCGGTGAATGTAACTCTCTATCGGCAGTTGATCGAGTCTCATTTACCTGACATATACTAGACCAGATATCAGCTTTGCAATCAGCTATTTATCACGCTTCATGCAAGAACTGAAAATATGTCATTGGAAAGTAGCAAAGAGAATATTGAGATATCTAAAGGGTACAATTGACCTTGGTCTAGAGTACAAGAAGAACGACAACTTCTTCTTGACAGGATATTCAGATTCAGATCATGCAGGAAACATGGATGATAGGAAGTCAACATCAGGCTTCATCTTCTTTATGGGATCTAGACCGATATCATGGGGAAGTAAGAAACAGAACTTTGTTTCTCGCTCTTCTACAGAAGTAGAGTATCGAGCTGTAGGTGAAGCTGTTTGTGAAGCAATATGGCTATGCCGAATACTGGAAGGAATTGGTATACCACAACAGAAATCTACTCCAGTATATGTTGATAATGAAGGAGTTCTGAAGCTTGTTCACAATCTAGTATTTCATGAGAGAACCAAGCATATTTAAGTACAAGTTCATTTCATACGTGAACATGTCTTGAAGCACAACATACAACTCCAGTTCTATCCTGCAGCTGAACATAAGGCAGATGTTTTCACTAAGTCACTTACACGTGACAAATTCACACAGTTCAGAGAGTTCCTATCCACTTCATTGGAAACTATGCGAAATTAAGGGGGGGAATGTTAGCATAATTTAGCATAGGCATATTTATTGCATTGTATTTTATTTAATAATGTGCAACATGTGCACTCTAGTCTAGTGACTTGCATTCAATATTGTTATGTTGGATAACATTCAATATTGGTATTAGTAGTAATTACATGTGCATGTGAGATGGGTCTTATCATCTCGTAGTTTGTGCCTGATAGGGTGTCATTTCTATCCATATGAGGTCATCTAATATCTATAAATATTACACTCTTGCATTGTTATGTAATCTGATTTCATAATCAATAATATTTGTGAGGCTTTCGTCCCTCTTTGGTCATTGCAATCTTATTCTAGTCTATCATTTGGTATCAAAGCTATACCATTATTATCAAGTACCACTCTGATCTTGGCACTTCCAGTTTCGTAGCATTCATTTGAGATTGAGACAGATCTAGTGACTACGTAATGGGGGCGATCTTGATGCGAACAAATGACCAAAGTGTGTTACTATTACTACAAATCAGTAGCACCCCCTAAATTACCTTCAGATCTGTAAGTGAGAATTAGGTCATTTAGTGTGATAGCACAACATGGAATATTTTCCCCAAGTGTGGGACTTGCAAAAATGGGAAAAAAATCTTCAAATTGAAGGTTGGTTCCTCTACTCCTCTGATCATATGTATGCATGAAATTTGCAGAGGTTTAACTCAAAATTCTACTCTAATTCTGCCAAGGAGACAAGGATAG
The DNA here is from genome assembly GCA_018340775.1 of Taxus wallichiana var. yunnanensis. NCBI lineage: Eukaryota > Viridiplantae > Streptophyta > Pinopsida > Cupressales > Taxaceae > Taxus > Taxus wallichiana. Next base: position 84,492,061 of record CM031235.1, on the reverse strand, counting down.
AAAGAAAAGAAGATAAAACTAAACTAACAAGGTGATACACCAAAGGAGTGGTGAACATATATTTCTACAAATTGACACAGATTATAAAAATTCAACACAAATCATGCACAAATTGCTAAAATTGTAATGAAGGATCATGATAGAGCAAACAACACAAGAAAGGATTGAAAATTCATTCACAGAGCTTGCATTGTCATTTCCATTTTTAAATATAGTGCATTACAACAACAAGGAGGTAAAAATGTGTTTTAGTCCTAAAAAAGGTCTGATATTCCACAAATTAACTTGCCATGGTGAAGGAGGGAGGGAGCCCTTGAGAACATAAAAACGTCCAACCCCTTACAAAAGAGCCAAATCTAGCTTTTAACAATAAAAATTGAGTTCAAGAAGGAGAAACACGGGAAAGTTGAAATGAATGATTCAACCACCAACCTGATCCATCAAAATAGCATGGGTACCCTTAAATGTTCATTCCCCAAGTTTTTTGACCATGCTGGAGAAGAATGGAAGCCATACTGCATTAAAAATGGTGGTTGAATGTCGGTTTTGCTCTTTTTCCCATGCTAAAGGAATTTTTTCATTTTATCTCACTAAACTCCACCAAAAAGAAAAATTGAAGATTTCATCATGTAGATGACTTCAATAGCTTTCCAATGACACAAAAATCAAGAAAAACTGAGCTCTGGATCGAAAGATATGTCGCTCTAAAGATTTAGGGCAAAATTGGGACAAAAGCGGTCGGTGGGCCGAAACCTAAAAAAATTTCCCCTTTTTTGAATTTGGGAAAAAATCCCCAAAACTCCATGCCCCACCACGCCACTGCCATGTGACACTTCCTCATTCATCTGTGGGTTCAAATGGCCATTTTACCTTTTTGAATTTTGGAAAAAATCTAAAATATCTTCGTGCCCCGCTGATCTACCGCCACGTGGCACACTTTGATTTGGAGCGGGCCTTCAACAATTTTATTTCCTCCACCGGATTCCGCGAAGAAATTTTCTTTTGTGCCATTTTTGGAAATATTTTCAACTTACCCCCACCAGTCTGACCTCCACCGCCATGTGGCACCTCCTCATTAGGCACGGGCCTCAAGCCATTTCTTTTCCTCCATGGGCCCACGGGAAAAAAAATTTCCTTTGCACCCCACCCACTCTTTGGTAATTTTTCCAACTTACCTCTGCTGACCCCTGCCATTCCACCCTACCATGTGGCACATTCCTATTGGTTACGGGCCTTCCTAGGGAAAATTTCCCTCAAAAATTTTGTTGAGCCATAACTTGCAAAATATGAGTTAGAAGGAAAATTTTACCTTTCTTGGAAAGGTGAGAAAATTCTCTATCTAATGAAGCCATTTCCAGATAATTTTGAGTGCTTGAAAAGTGGAAAAATTTGACTGAGGCACAAAATAAGGAAGGATGAAGGAAAGTTAGCCAAAATAAGCAGGGGCTTATTTTGGATAACAATTTGGCGACTCAGAGGGATCATCTACCTGCTGGATGAAGTGACCAGCTTCTGAAGCAATCCATTAGGCAATGGAGTCATCAACTTAACTGCTTGGTACTCTCAACTCATTATAAAATTTCTAGAAAGAAGATTGTGAGAGTAGAACATTACTTGATCTGGAACATGGCAAAGATGCATCCTTGGGACAACAAAGCTTGTGCCAAAGCACTTAGGGAAATGTAAAACTAAGCTACAACAAAACAATGTGCACAAGCACTTGGAGGAATGAAAATCTAAGCTAATATGTACAAGGTGAGGAGTTTCCCTTCTAGTAGCAATGCTTTAGATGGATTCCATTAACTGGAATCTGCAGTTCTTCACCATCCAATGTAGACAATTGGAAGGCATTATTGTTCTTACACTTTGTGACCATGTAGGGGTCACTCCAAATGGCATCAAATTTTGCATGTCTTCCTGGCTTTTCTCGGTATGCATCCCATTTCAACACTAAATCTCCAACTTGGAAGGTTCTAGCCTTAGCTTTCCTATCAAAGGTTCTCTTGATCAAGGTTTGGTCCTTCTCCATTGTTTGGGTTGCATGCTCTCTGATTTCTTGGAGTTCCATCAATTCTGCATATCTAACCTCCATGGGTTCAAACTCCAACAATTTCAATTGCTTCATGAGTTCCAACATTGGCAGCTCAAGTGACATAGGCAAGATTTCCTATCTTCCATAAACAATTCTTAATGGAGAGTTACTGGTGGATCTCTTGGGAGTTATCCAATCAGCTCACAAGGCTGATTTAAGTTTAGTGTGCCAAGTCCTCTGATTTTCATCAAGAGTCCTCTTGATGATATTTAATAGGTTCATGTTGGTAGACTCAACTTGGTCATTACCTTGAGGGTAATAATTTGATGAAGTGCTCAAATATATCCCATTCTTAATAGCTCATTTAGTTACCTTTGATCCTATGAATGCCAATGCATTATCTGATATTATAGTGGCAAGTATACCAAATCTGGTTATTATCCCCTCATAGAAGTCTATAATGCTAGATTCATTTGCCTATTTGAGTGCCACCACCTCAGTCTATTTAGTGAAGTAGTCATTCTGCTATTAGAATCCACTTGTGTCCTTGGCTTGAGTTTGGGTTAATGACTCCAATGAAGTCCAAACCCCATTGCATAAATGGCTGGTCAACTGAAATTGGGTGCAATGGAAGGGCTATTAATCTTTCCTTGCCTATGAAGAATGTAAAATTTTTGCACCTCTTGATCCACGCATAACAATCACTAAACACCTTGGGCCAATAATAGCTAGCCTTCATAATCTTGAGGGTTTTCACTCTTGGAGAAAAATGAGCCCCAGCTGATCCACCATGGAACTCTTCTAACATTATCTTAATTTGATTTGTTCCAATGCATCTCAAAGAGCACTCCATTTATATATTTTTTGAACAAGACACCATCAACAAGTGCATATGGAATAGCTTGCAATCTAAAGTGTATTCTCTTTGTTTTTTTCATCTATGGAGGGCATAGGCCTATTTGTAAGAAGTGCATTATGTCTTGGGTCCAGCAAGGAGTGAGCATACCACCATTCTCTTCTTGAACACCTCTTTGTTCTTGGTTGTCTTGCAATGCCAAAACAACATCCTTCCCATTGCTTGCTTCCATTGATTTGCTCAAGACCAGCTGCTCACACAATCCCTTTCCTTGGACCAGCTTGGTGAATTTGATCTCAATGTCATACTCCATGACACAAGTAATCCACCCTGCATGTTTTTCATTTAGGTCTTTATTGAGGAGGAAGTCCTTAACTCCCACATGAGAAACCAGCAGTTGAACCTTGTTGTTTGAAACTAGATGCTTAAATTTCTTCAAGCTCCTAATCACTGCAAGAACATGCTTCTCAATGAAGGAATACCTCACCTCATAGTCCTCCAAGCTTTGGCTAAAGAAGGCAATTGGCTGCTCTACATTTTCTTTGTTCGATGTACTAAAATTGCAGAAATTGTATCATCACCGCCAAATGCATAAAGGATAAAATCTTTAGAGAAATATGGGTTAATGAGAGTTGGAGCTTGTGAGATAGCCTCTTTGATTTCCTCAAAACTTGCCTTACCTTCAGCTGTCCATTTGAAATCCATACTTTTCTTCAACATCATAGTTATTGGCCCAACAAGGGCTCTGATTCTAGAATAAACTTTCGAATAAAATTGATTCTTCCCAAGAAACTTTGAAGGGCATTCTTGTGACTTGGTAATGGCAGTGCTTTTATTGCTTCAACCCTATCTAGATCAATTGTTAATCCCTCTTTGAAAACAATGTGGCCTAGGAGCTTTCCTTCATGAGCTAGGAAAATACATTTTTTGGGATTTAAGGATAACCCAAATCTTCTACATCTTTGGAACATTTGTCTTAAATGAAAGAGATGATCTACTGTACTTTTAGAAAATACAGTAATATCATCTAGGTATATCAACACTATTTTGTTGATCAATCCCTTAAACGCCATATCCATTGCCCTTTAGAAGGTAGATACAGCATTAGACAGCCCAAATGGCATTTTCCTATATGCATAGGTTCCCCATTTGGTGGTGAAGGCTATTTTGAACTGATCATCCTCCTTTACCATGATATGATTATACCTTGAATAAGCCTCTAGCAATGAAAACCTCTTAGAGCCAACAACAACTTTTAAAATTTGCTCCATAGAAGAAAGTGGGTAAGGATCCTTGAGGGATGCTCTATTCAAATCTCTAAAGTCTACACACAATCTAATTTCTCCACTCTTCTTTCTAAGTGGAACCAAGTTTACAACCCAGCTTGAATTCTTGATGGGAAATATGATACTTTCCTCTATTAACTTATTCAATTCCTTCTTCATGAGAGGCTCCATGTGTGGATTGACCGGTCTTTGTTTTTCCTGATGGGTTTAGCACTTGGATCTAATTCAATTGTGTGTTGAGCTAGCTTGGGATTGAAACCTCTCAAGTCTTCATAGCTCTAAGAAAATATATTTGGGAACTCTTGGCAAAGTTGCATGAACTCATACCTTTCTTTCTTGGTTGCCACTTTACCAATTTGAAGTGATTTGCCTTCTCCCACCAAGATGGGCACTAAATCTTCTCCCTTGACTTGGATGTTTGCTTTCTCCTTCCTAAATTGATCATTAGGATTAAAGATGGACTCCAAAGTGACAAGTCCTTTTGGTAGTTTGTTGGTTCTCAGCTATACCACTTGATCACCATACTGTTGTTCTAACTTTTCCTGATTTTTGGCTAAGAACTCAGCTTCTTCTTGCAAGAATTTGATGATTTTTGGTCACTTTCAAACACTTACCAACTTACATTATTGTTTGGCACTGATGGCCTTACAATCACATGAATTTTTGGTTGCACTTTATCTTCCTTAATACTCTCCACAACATCAAAGGCTACTCCAACTACTGCAAGCCTATCAACAACTTTGTTTTCTTTCCTAGGGATGGAGTTGATGCCAAAGCCTTCAAAATCCTTAATGAGGTCCCACACCCTATTCTTATAACTCTTGAGGAGATCATTCTTGGTAGTGTTCTACCCTTTAACTTGATTAACAATCAGCTCACTGTCACCAAAGACTTGTAAGTTTTTGATACCTCTCTTTCTTGACCAATGCAATCCGTATCAAAGCTTCATATTCAGCAGTTGTTGTTAGAACATGCAAAATGAAATCAAAATTGAATAATACTTAATGCCTTGAGGTGAAACAAGCATAGCTCCCCCCTGCACCTTGTCTACTTCTTGATCCATCAAAGAATAGCTTCCATACCTCATTGTCATCTTTATGGTCTGGCTTGGTGATGCTAGGAATAGGCTGATTTTCTTCATGCATGTAATAAAATCCTAGTTCAGATTCCTCTATTTCCTTGTAGGGATCAAAAGTATGTACCTTTCTTGCCCATTCATCAAGAGTCAAATCTGGGATGCTTCCAACTTTGGTGTCAACTTCATCTGTGTTTGGATAATCCTCTTGATCAAATGTTGAACAGTTGGCATTGATTGGGCTTGGAGTATGAGGCTCAATGTGAAAGTTTGCAATAGGTTCGGACTTCATTGTGGCCTTAGTTCCATATCTAGTCCGAAACAACATGTGTGACCAATTAACAGATAAATAGCCTCCAATTATAGCTGTGAAATCCCTTAACAAGCATAGGGCAAAATGTGGTGGTAAATCTATCACTGACACATCTTGTAAAACAGTGACATTGGAGCATGCATGCAAAGTGAGGCTAAAATCTTTAATTACCCCTACTATTGTTACTGTTGTCCCATCTAGTTGCACCAGCCCCTTGGATATGAATTCATATTAGAGGCCCAGCTGATCAGCTATTTGCTTGGGCATCACAAAACTACTTGCCCCAGAATCAATCATACAATTATGTACTAGTTTATCCCTAATGATCAATTTAATATAGAATGAAGGGGGATTCAAAACTTTACCTTTCTATCCTCTAAGATTCCCCTAAGGCTAAGTAGGATTTGTGAGTACCTTCTCTTGCATATGAGCTTGTTGATTTGAAGTTGACTAATTCTTCATGGCAGCTTGTAGTAGATCCCTTTGGCCTAGCATGGATAGTGATTCCCACATAGATATATTCACATTTGTCTTCTTCATTTGTTCAATGATGTTAAACAGGGATGAAACATCTCTTTGCTGCCCCTTATCCTGCACATTCTTTTCTTGTACATGGGTTGTAACAGCTGGTATTTGAGCTGGTCTAGAAGGTGGCTTAGGCTGTCCTTGCACATTTGGAACTACATTTTTCTTGCCAACACTTTGTGGAGTGATGGAAGGTTGTGGATCACCTAGAGCTAATGAATTCCCTTCACCAATATTCCTCTTCTTTGACCATGTGTTAGCTGCTACATTATGAGAAATTGTTTGATTCATACCACAAAAATCTTCATCCTGCCAATTCACAAGTGTAGTCTCATTTGGAGTTGTATTTTTCTGAGATGTTCCTTGTTGTTGGTTTGTTTCTTGACTCACCTCACTCTCTACGCCAATTTTTGTCACCATCAAAGCTTGGTTCAAAGCACCATTGAAGCACATAGACTGGTTGTGAGGTTCATTGCATGGGAAACACCAATCATACTCTTGAGCTATATTATTTTTCACTAGCACTAAGCTTTAGAGGTAGATGCAAGATTGGGGTTATAAGGCGAAAACAATGTGTTGGTAGGAGGCCTTACTTGATTTTGATTTGTAGTTAGATTGGGTGGCCTATTACGCTAATATGGTTGCTTTATTAGGCTAAGTTTGAGACCGATAAGAAGGTCTAAAACTTTGGGCTTGCTGCCTCTTGAGTGTAATTAGCTCATTACCTAAATTTTGTAATTGTTTCACGACTTCTTGAAGTTCATTTGAGGCACTAGAGGATGAAGTAGAATTTTCATTTGAACTCTAATTTCTAGGAGTGGGAATAGGAGCTAAAGTAGGTGCTTGACTAGTGCTTGGGCTTTCCAAGTTTGGATATAAGGGCATAGGAGGCCTAGGCACCAGCTTTACTCAGCTTCGATCAAACAATTCTCAGCCCTAATGGAAATGTTATAAGCTGCAGGTATATTTGCACCTCCCATGGATTGGATTAACATAGAAATATTAGAATTTAAAGATTTGAGATAGTATAAGAAAGCACCTTTAGCTATTGGCCTTACTGACACTGGGATTCTATCCCATGTCCTTTGAAATCTGAAATTGAAGTCTGTTAGCTACTCATTGGGAGCTCTCTTGATAGTTGTCAGTTATTCCAATAGAGACAAATTATCTCCCTTTTCTCCAAACTGATCATGGAGAGCTATGCACAATTGGTTCCAATTTTGGATAGAGCCTGCCCCAAGGCTCCTGAACCATTATAAGGCTTTCCCTTTGAATGAAGATGCCAAAAATTTGACAACAATTTGCATCTCAACAATCTCATGGATTGCACAAACATTAGCAATGTCTTTGACATGATCACCGTGAGTGGTCCGATTTTCCCAGAAAGAAAGTATGAGATGTTCTTCAATGTTGCAATTGAACTGGGTTTTGTTATTGAGAGAAAGTGGGCTACTGCCAGTGAATTTGACATAAGGGTTGGGTTGTACCATTCGATTGGCCCGAGAACCCTTGTTGATTGGGTGAAAGGTCTACTGGTGGAGGAGTTGATAGAGTTTTGTTTGGTGGAGAAGGAGACCTTTGAATTCTTCTTCCCGTCCTCTCTTCTTCCTATGGATAATTTCAGATACTTAGACAATCCCTCTTCTTTGGCCCTCGACCTTGTTTGATCCTTCTCATGAATCTTCGACTTGGACTACTGAAACCAGCTGATTTTATCCCTTTGAGTCACCGATGTGTAAATCAGGCTCTTTTTAAGCAAGGAATTTACAACAAATGCACATAAAAAAATTTTAATGAAGACGAAGACCTATAAGGTCCCATCGGGTGTGCCAAAATTGTTAGTGCAAATCAAGTAGCACCCCTAAATGGCCTTCGATCTACAAGTGAGAATTGGGTCAGTTAGTGTGATTGCATAACATGGAATCTTTTCCCCAAGTGTGGGACTTGAAAAAATGGGAAAAAAATCTCCAAATTGAAGGTTGGTTCCTCTACTCCTCTGATCATATGTATGCATGAAATTTGCAAAGGTTTAACTCAAAATTCTACTCTAATTCTGCCAAGGAGACAAGGATAGAAAGAAAAGAAGATAAAACTAAACTAACAAGGTGATACACCAAAGGAGTGGTGAACATCTATTTTTGCAGATTGACACAGATTATAAAAATGCAACACAAATCATGCACAAATTTCTAAAATTGTAATGAAGGATCAGGATAGAGCAAACAACATAAGAAAGGATTGAAAATTCATTCACAGAGCTTGCATTGTCATTTCCATTTTTAAATACAGTGCATTACAATAGCAAGGAGGTAAAAATGTGTTGCAGTCCTAAAAAAGGTCTAATATTCTACAAATTCACTCGCCAAGGTGAAGGAGGGAGCCCGCATAACATAAAAAACGTCCAACCCCTTACAAAAGAGCCAAATCTAGCTTTTAACAATAAAAAATCAAGTTCAGGAAGGAGAAACACAGGAAAGTTGAAATGAAGGATTCAACCACCAACCCGATCCATCAAAATAGCATGGGTACCCTTAAAAGTTCATTCCCCAAGATTTTTGACCATGCTAGAGAAGAATGGAAGCCATACTGCATTAAAAATGGTGGTTGAATGTCGGTTCTGCTCTTTTCCCATGCTAAAGGTGTTTTTTCATTTTATCTCACTAAAATCCACCAAAAAATTAAATTTAAGATTCCATTGTGTATAGGACTTCAATAGCTTTCCAATGACACAAAAATCGAGAAAAACCTGAGCTCTGGATCGAAAGATATGTCCCTCTAAAGTTTTAGGGCAAAACTAGGACAAAAACTGGTCAGCAAGCTGAAACCTAAATTTTTCCCCTTTTTTGAATTTGGGAAAAATTCCCCAAAATCTCCGCACCCCACTGCTCTGCTACCATGTGGCACTTCCTCATTCGTCCCATGGGTTCAAATGGCCATTTTACCTTTTTTGAATTTTGGAAAAAAATCCAAAATTTCTCCACACCCCGCCGCTCCACTGCCACGTGGCACACTTTGATTTGACGCAGGCCTTAAACAATTTTATTTCCTCCATAGGCTTCCAGGCAAAAAAATTTCTTTGCGCCATTTTTGGAAATTTTTTCAACTTACCCCTCCGTCCGACCTTCGCCGCCACGTGGCACCTCCTCATTATGCGCGGCCTCAAGCCATTTCTTTTCTTCCGTGGGCCCATGGGAAAAAAATTTCATTTGCGCCCACCCACTCTTTGGTAATTTTTCCAACTTACCTCCGCTAACCCGCCATTCCGCCCTACCATGTGGCGCATTCCTATTGGTTGCGGGCCTTCCCAGGGAAAATTTCCTCAAAACTCCACCGAGCCATAACTTGCAAAATACAAGGAGTTAGAAGGAAAATTTTACCTTTCTGGAAAGGTGAGAAAATTCTCTATCTGATGAAGCCATTACCAGATAATTTTGAGTGCCTTAAAAGTGAAAAAAATTAGACTGAGGCACAAAAGAAGGAAGGATGAAGGAAAGTTAGCCAAAATAAGTAGGGGCTTATTTTGATAACAGTACTTACCATTCGAAACCTTACAAGTGTGGTAAGAAACTATCCAACTTATGATAAAGAGTTGTGTTCTTTGGTTTAAAGTGTTAAAAAGTGGAAGCATTATTTAATGTGAAAAGAAATAGTTATACATATTGACCATCAACTGCTTTAGTACTTGCAAACACAAACCAAATTGCAGTAGTCTAGACATTTCAAGTGGATGGGATTTTTGCAACAATTTCATCTTGTAATCAGGTATAAAAAGGTATTCAAAACAAGGTTGCCGACATGTTATCTAGACCACCAGTGGTAGTAGTATCTATTCTTTTACAACATAGTTATTTGGCTCATGTTAGTTACAAGGAACAATATGTTAATGATGTTGATTTTAGAGAAGTGTATGAGGATCTATTAAGTGGGAAACAAGTAGGAGAAAAATATTATTATTTGCATGAAGTATTGTTATATCATTCTGGTAAACTTTGTATTCCAGAAAATGAGTGTGTGCATATGATTAGGGAAGCACATACTTCTCTTATTTCAGGGCATTTTGGTATTAGTAAGACAGTTGCACATTTACAGAAATTTTGTTATTGGCCTAGAATGCATGAACATGTAAACAGTATATTAAGAGATGTGTTATTTGTGCCACAAGAAAGCCAAGTAACAGAAATTAGAATTTACACTCCTCTTCCTATTCCAACAAGGCCTTGGGAAAGTGTTTCCATGGACTTTGTAGGATGCTTTCCCATGACACGGAAAAAACATGATTACTTATATGTGGTAGTGGATAGATTTAGTAAAATGTGTGTGTTGGTTCCATATACTAAACAAATAACTGGTGAGGGAACTACACATTTGTTTTTTCGATTTGTTTGGGTTCATTTTGGTTTACCTACTTCAATTATATCTGATCAGGATTCTAGATTTCTTGGGAATTTTGGTCAACATCAGGAGGTTAATGGACACAAAACTGAAAACAACACTACTTTTTCATCCACATACTAATGGTCAAACAGAGGTTGTAAACCACACAATAGTACATTTTCTTAGGGGCTATTATGGCAAACATCCTAAGTTATGGGATGAACATCTATATTATGTGCAACATGCTTATAATCATGCCTTACATTCTTCTACTTTGAAGTCTCCATTTGATACTTGTTATGGATATCTACCTAATTCTCCATTAGATGTATATTATGGACATGAAACTGTTGTTAATGGTTCAAATGATTCTGATAGGGCTAAAATATTTGTTCAAAGAATTCAACAGGTTCATCAGTATGCCCGTTAACAATTGGAGAAAATTCAGGCTAAGTACAAAGCCATGCATGATAAACATAGAATTGATCACAAGTTCAAAGTTGGTGATTTAGTTTGGCTTCACGTCATCAAGGAAAGGTTGATAGGTGAAGGTAAAAATTGAAACCTATAAGATATGGTCCATTCCAAATATTGGAAAAAATTGGTAACAACGCTTTCCGGTTAGATTTCCCTCCATATATGCAAATATACTCATTGTAAATGTTGAGAATTTAAGATTAGATGAACCACCTATGATTGCTTGATCATGATGATGCTAACATAATGCCTTCCATTGATGATTTTTCTCCGAGTATCTTGATGATTTTGCTCCCGAGTATCTTGATGAGTCATAGCAGAAGACATAATTTTGGATAGGAAAGTAAGAACTTCACGACGGGGGTGATATTGAGTATCTTCATGTCGGATTCAAAGACATGCATCCGAACAAGGCTAAATGGATGGAATCCGTAAAGGTGAGGGAGAAATACCTCACCTATTCACCAATTAAGTTGACATTTGGGGTGCAAAATTTTCTCAGTGCGGAGGAATGATCCAAAGGATCCTCATGGAGAAACACCGATCTAAGAACTTATCAAAATAATTTGCATTCAGTTAGAAAGTGTGGAGAAAAATTAGACGAATCTGTCGATATCTTGTTTGCAAGAAACGAAGTTCGTTTGCAAAATTTATAATAAGCGCTGAATTTTTTTGGCAGCTAGAAAAATTTGGAGTTTTGTGCAAAGTCGACGTGTGCACAATCGCCAAGTGTTTCAATCATATTGTGACACGTGGAAAATTTGTGTGATGGACTAAAAGTGGTTTTTGGAATGCCAATCTTGGACACACTTGATTATAGAGGGGTGCCTTGGCCTCCTTCTCATATTATCATTATACCAACTTGTGTATATATATGCTTGTAATTACATTTTTATTATGCATGTGGACTAATTGATAATCGCATATTAAACCAAGACCAATTCCAAATGCCACGCATTACATAACCTTTTCACCAAATTCCATGCATTAAATCCCAACTTTCAAGCATTAAATCCCAAATTCCAAGCCAAGCGCATATCTTGCAAAGATATATTAAAATCCTCCTATGTACATAGCACATATCCACTATTTAATGTCAAAATATACCCAAAGCGCCCCATTAGCCACCCAAACAAAGTTTGACCATTCAAATGGCTCTCAAATGGCTATAAATGTGGGATAAATCCCATAGGAGTCGCCTAAGGAGATGGAGATAAGGGGATTTGAACCTTGATCTCCGTAGTAAAAGATAAGGGTCTTGACCACCACGCCACTACTTGAGAAACATTATAAAAGGAGCTATTTTGTACATGTACAGGCATTCAAACTATGTAAAATATTGAAATGCTCATAACTTGAGCTAGGAGTGGAATTTTGAGGAGAAGTAAAAAGAAACCCCTATTGTTTTTTACAGAGGAAGAATATGAAAAGGTTATAATTTTGTAGAATTATTAGTAAAGAATTATTTTCAAGATTTTAATATATCGGTCCCATTCAACCAGACCCAGAGACGTAGGCCTCAAGTGTCGAACTCGTTATCATGCTTTGTGTCGAATTACTGGTGAATTCTCTTCATTTCTCTATATTTTTGCACAATACTTGCAGGTTTTAATATTTTATTAAAAAAATAAAAAGGTCATAATCACTTAATTTTAAATCAAGAATCAATACAAAGCAAATTTTGTCGTGTAAACAATTGCTAGTTAAATTTGATTTTAAGATCACCCAAACAAGCCATATCTTTGACATGTGATTTCTCAGACTTCGTGGCACCTAGAGACATCTTGTTAGATCCAAGAGCTCCATGTCAGGGCCCTCTACAAAATTCTCTCATGTTTTTCTCTGCTCCATTTGTTTCTCTTGCTGTCCTATTGTTTGTAAACGCGCAAATAGTGCGGTCGAGTCGATGTATGGCTGCAGAGGTCAGAGTTTGCAAACCAAAGCTCGTGGGACCAAACCAACTACATAAAAATGTCGTGGTGGCCTGGTGAACACTTATTTAGGATTTTTTTGTTCCCTACGCTTCCCATGCTTTCAAGCTACCTCGTCTCGGCGTAGTCGCGCTAAGAGCCCCGAGGCTCAAACACGCCATATCTTCGACATGTGATTTCTCGTGACTCCGTGGCACCTAGAGACATCTCTTCATATATGAGAGATCCATGTTAAGGCCCTCTATGAAAGCCTCTCGAGTTTTCTTTGTCTCCATCTGTTCTATCAATGTCCTATTGTTTGCAAATGCGAGAAATAGTGCAATTGAGTCAATGTAGGTCGCCACAAAGCATAGTTCAAATGGTAGTTTGTGGGACTGAACCAACTACGTAAACACATTAGGGTGGCTTGGTGAACACTAATGGAGGATTTTTTTGGTTCCCTATGCTCCTCGTGCTTTCGGCTACCCTGCTCAAGCCTAGTCGCTTAAGAGCCCTGAGGCCCAAACACGCCATATCTTCGACATGTGATCGCCGACTTTGTGGCACCTAAATATGTCTCATCAGATCTGAGAGCTCCACATCAGATCCCTCTATGAAATCCTCTCTTCATTTTCTCCATCTCCATCTGGTTCTCTCCCTTTGCTATTGTTTAGAAACACGAGAAATAATGCATTGAGTCAACGTAGGGTCAGCGAGGTCAGAGTTTGCAAACGGAAATTCATGGGACCAAAACAACTATTCCAACACATCAAGGTGGCTTGGTGCATGTTATTTGAGGCTTCTTTTGGTTCCATATGCTCCCCGTGATTTCAAGCTACCTCTTTCGGCATACCGCTTAAGAGCCCCGAGGCCCAAACACACCATATATTCGACATGTGATTGTTATCCAAAATGTGCCCCTATTCATTTTGTGGCTAACTCCTTTCATTCTTCCCTCTCTTGTGCCTCAGCCTCATAATTTTTTTCTTTTCAGTGCTCAAAACTTTCTGAAATGACACCATTGATAGAGCTCTCTCTCGCCTTTCTAGAAAGGTAAAGTTTTCCTCCTAACTCCCTGTATTTTTGAAGTTATGGCTCTACAGTAGTTTTGTGGGAAATTTTCCCCTAGGGGCACACAACCACGGGATGATGCCACATGTCCAAGAAGTGGCGGGGTCGAGAAAACTTGGGTTTTTTACCAAGTGTTCGGAAAAATTCAAAAAGTGAAAATTCTCCCCGCAGCCCGTGGTCCAATCGAATTATGCCACGTGTCCAAAGGGGAGTTATTTGCAAAATTTTCTAAGTGTTGGTGCAAGGAGAATTTTGGGAGGAAGGCCCGCATCCAATCATGTTGTGCCACGTGTCCATGGGCACTCGGGAAAGTGGAGTGTGGCAGGTGATTGGGATTTTTTCCCAAAAGAATTTCAAAAGGTGAAAATGTTCCCCAAGGGCCCGCAACTAATGGGACCGCGCCACGTGTCCCGTGACATCGGAGAGGGTGGGGAGAAATTGGAAAATTTTCTGAAAGGAATAAATAAAGGAAAATTCAAAGAGGAAAGCCCGCCCCTCTTATTGCGAGCCAATGGAATCTCGCCATGTGTCCAGGTCACGCCAAAATTCGAGAAAAGCCCACAAGGAAATTTTGGAGGGTCAAACCCGCATCCAAACGGGTTTTGACATGTGTCTAGGTTAGAAATGATCAAGCGGTCCGCGGAAAATTTAGGAAGAACAGTCCGCATCCAATCATCGTGTGCCACATGTCCTCGCCACCGGCCCGGCGAGGAATTTTGGGAAAATTTTCCAAAGGTGAAAACAAAGGAAAATGAAGCAGGATGGGCCCGTGCCCAATAGAAATGTGCCATGTGGCACCTGAATGGTAGAGCATGGGGGAATTTTGGAAAATTTTCCAAATGACCAAAAGGTGAAAAATTCAAATTTTCACCTGCCAACCCAATTTGGCCCTGTTTTTCCCTAAAATTTCAAATGGCCATATCTTTCGATCCAGAGCCCGGTTTTTTGCGTTCTTTATATCAATGGAAAGCTGGTGAAATTATCTACAAGACTCTAGGGTCAATTCTGCATTTTGATGGAGTTTGGAGAGATAAAATCAAAAAATTCCTCTGGCACGTGGTCATGGACAGAAATGACGTTTCAACCACCGTTTTTAATGAAGAATGGCTTGCATTCTCTCCCAGCATGGCTAAAAATGTTAGGGGATGGGTTTGTAAGGATGCCCATGATTTTTGATTGAATTTTGGTAAATGGTTGAATCTCTTCCACGTTTTCCCACGCTTTCTCTCATGGGCTCTGCCCTCAGACCGTAAAAGCCGCTTTGGCTCATTTTCAAAGGGTTGAACATTTTTTGTGTATTACAGTCCCCTTTCTCACCTCGAAGTGATTTTGGTGGAATATCGACCTTTTCTAAGAACTGCAACTCATTTTTGCCTCTCGTGTTTTTAATGCAAGTGATTTTGATGTTAAAATAATAATACAAAGCGCTGTGATTAATTTTCCATCCTCTGCTTTGGTGTTGTTTGACTAATTTCCGATTCTTCATTATAGCTATAAATTTGTGCATGTTTTTTTTTTTGCATTTTATGAATTGTGTCAATCTACGTATGAAAAATGCTCACCACTCCTTTGGTGCATCACCTATTAGCATTAGTTTTAGCTTTTTTGCAATCTCTATCTCTATCCCTTTGGAAATTAGAGCAGAATTATTAATATAGACCTCTCAATTTGTAAGTGATATATCTAATCGAGGAGTTGAGGAACCAGCCTCTAATCTAGAGATTCCTTTCTCATTTTGCAAGTCCCGTACTTGGGGAAAGGATTCAATGTTGTGTAATCACACCGATGCTTAAGATGATCAAACTAGAAACCCGATCAACATCTAGTGGGTGTTGCTGATTTGTAACAATAGTTTTGGCACGATCTCTAAGGGGACACTTAGAAGTCTTTATCTTCATTGCAAAAAAATTGATGTGCATTTGTTGCAAGTTTCTTGCTTTAAAAGAGCTATAAATTGCACATCTCGCGACTCCAAGGAAGAAGAATCACTGGTTTTAGCAATGCAGACCTGAAAACTCATGAGAAGAATCACTACAAGGTCAAGAGCTAGAGAAGGAGAGGCATTGTTTGAATATCTCAGCTTATCTCCAAGAAGAAGGCAAAGAGGGAGGAGGATTCAAAGGTATCCATCTCCACCAAACAGAACTCTCTCAACTCCTCCACCTGGTAGGCCCTTCATTCAATCAACAAGGGTTTTAAGGCCAATCAGAATGGCACAAAACAACCCCTATGTCAATTTCACCTCGGAGTAAGCCCACTTGCTCTCAATGCACAAAATCTAATCCCAAATAGTAGCATCAAGAACATTCCATACTTCACCGGAGAAAATTAGACCACTCTTGGTGATCATGTCAAGGATATTGCTAACATTTGTGCAATCCATGAGATCAATGACATGCAAGTTGTCAAAATTGTTGGCATCTTCATTCAAAGGGAAAGATTTGCAATGGTTCAGAGCCTTGCCTCAAGTTCTATTCAAAATTGGAATCATCTATGATAGCCCTCCATGAGCAGCTTTGGGGAAAAGGGAGACAACTTGTCCCTTTTGAGCAAATGAAAACCATCAAGAGAGATCCCAATGAGTAATTGAATCGATTTTAACTTCAGATTTCAAAGGACTTGGGAGAGAATTCAGCAAAGCAAAGCCAACAGCAATGAAGGTGCTTTCTTTATTACCTTAAAGCTTTAAATTTTGATATTTCTATGTTAATTCAATCCATGGGAGGCATAACTATTCCCATTGCTTATAGCATTGCCATTAGAGCTGAAAATTGTTTGATTCAAGCTAGCAAGCTGCTCCTAAACCCCCAATGCCATTTTTTCCAAGATCCCAAATACTAATCAAACGCCTAATTTAGCTCCTATTCCCACTCCTAGAAATCAGAATTTGAATGAAGCTTCTACTTCATCTTCTAGTGCCTCAAATGAACTTCAAGAAGTCGTGAAGCAAATGCAAAAATTTAGGTAATGAGCTGGTTACGCTCAAGAGGCAAAGCAAGCCCAAGGTTTTAGACCTTCTTTCCAGCCCCAAGCTCACCTTTAACAGAAGCCACACCAGCCTCAAAGACCACCCAATCCAGCTGCAAATTTGAATCAAGCGAGGCCTCCTACCAATAGACCATTTCAGCCCTATAATCCCAATGCTACATCTCGCACTCTAAAGCATTAATGCCAAGACAAAACAATATAGCTCAAGAGTATGATTGGTGTTTCCTATGCAATGAACCTCACAACTACCAATGTGCTTCAACGGTGCCTCAATCAAGCATTAATGGTGACAACAACCGGTGTGGAGGTTGAAGGTAGTCAAGGAAGTAACCAACAACAAGAAACATTCCAAACAAATCAGCTCCAAATGATACCACACTTGTAAATCGGGCGAATAAGATTTTTGTGGCATGAATCAAATGGTTTCAAAGTGTCAGCAGCCAACACAAGGTCAAAAGGAGAAATTTGGGAGAAGAACAGCCATTAGGTCCAAGTAATCCACAATCTTCCATCACCCCACAAAATATTGGCAAACAAAATCTAGCTCCAAATACACAAGGACTGCCTAAAATAGCTCCTAGCCCAACTCAAATGCCAGCTTGTTTCTGCCCATACACAAGGAATGAATGTGCAGCCAAGGGACAAAGAGAGATGCTTCATCTCCATTCAATATCATTGATCGATGAAGAAGACAATCAGAAATATATCAATGTGGGAATCACTATCTATCCTGTGCCAAAGAGATTTGCTACAAGCTACCATGAAGGACTGGTCAAATTCAAATCAGCAGTCCAAATGCAAGAGAAGGTGCTCACAAATGTTGCCCACCTGAGGGGAATCATGGAGGACAAAGAAGGTAAAATTTTGAAGCCCTCCATTCTATGTTTCATCGATCATTGAAATCAATTAGTACACAATTGCATGATTGATTCCAGAGCAAGTAGTTCAAGAATGCCCAAGAAAATAGCTGATCGCTTGGGAATTTAGTATGAAACCTTATCCAAAGGGGTGGTACAATTGGATGGGACAGCAGAATAGCAAATGAGTGATAAAAACTTGAGTCTTACTTTACATGCATGTCCTAACATGGTTGTTTTGCAATATGTATCAAGAATAGACCTTCCACCACTCTTTGCCCTATGTTTGTCAAGGGATTTCACAAATAAGATCGAGGTTACTTGTCTCGCTGATTGGTCACACATACCGTTAAGAACAAGATATGGAACTAAAGCCACAATCGTGTCCGAACCTATTGCAAACTTTCACATCGAGCCTTACACTCCAAGTCAGATTAATGCCAATTGTTCAGTGTTTGATCAAGAAGATCACCCAAGCACTGATGAAGCTGACACCAAGGTTGGAAGTATCCTAGATCTAACTCTTGATGAATGGGAAAACAAGGTGCATGCTTTTGATCCTTACCAAGAAATAGAAGAATCTGAGTTAGGAGTCTATTGCATGCATGAAGAAAATCAGCCTATTCCTAAGATCACCAAGCCGCACTCACAAGGATGAAAATGAGGTATGGTAGTTGTTTTTTGATGGGTCAAGGAGTAGACAAGGTGCAGGGGGAGCCATGCTAGTTTCACCTCAAGGAGTTAAGTATTATTCAGATTTTAGATTTCAGTTTGCATGCTCTAATAACACTACTAAATATGAAGCTTTAGTGCAAGGACTCGCATTGGTCAATCAATCAAGAGAGGAATAAAGAACTTGCAAGTCTTTGGTGACAAGTGAGTTGATTGTCAACCAAGTTAAGGGGCAGCATGCTATCAAGAATGATCTACTCAAGTGCTACAAGAACAGGGTATGGGACCTCATTGAATATTTTGAGGGCTTTAAAGCATAAAATCCATTCCTAGAAAAGAGAACCAAGTCATTGACAGCTTACAGGTCAGGCAGACTTTGACGTTGTTGAAAGCATTCAAAAAGACAAGGTACATCCAAACATCCATGTGATTATGAGGCCTTCAAAGGCCGCACAACAATGTAAGTTGGCAAGTGTTTAAAAATGATCAGCAAATTATCCATTTCGCAAGAAGAGGCTAGATTCTCACCAAAAATCAGAAAAGTTAGAGCAGCAAGAGATGGTGACCAAGTGGTGCAGCCGAGAACCAATAAATTACCAAAGGGACTTATTACTTTGGAGTCCATTTTGAATCCTATGAATCAAGATAGGAAGGAGAAATCAAACATCCAAGTGAAGGGAGAAGATTCAAAGTGTCCATCTTAGTAGAAAGAGGCAAATCACTCCAAATTGGTAAGATGACAACCGAGCAAGAAAGGTATGAGTTCATACAACTTTTTCAAGAATTCCTCGATGTGTTTGCTTGAGCTATGAAGATTCAAAGGTTTCAATCCTCGAGTTAGCTCAACATACCATTGAATTGGACCCAAGTACTAAGCCCATCGTGCAAAGACAAAGACCAAATCAATCCACACACGGAGCCTCTCATGAGAAAGGAATTGAATAAGTTGATAGAATCAAGAATCATATTCCCTATCAAGCATTCTAGTTGGGTGGCCAACTTGGTTCCAGTGAGAAAGAAGAGTGGGGAAATCAGATTGTGTGTTGACTTCAGAGATTTGAATAGAGCATCTCTCAAGGATCATTATCCACTTCCTTCTATGGAGCAGATTTTACAAGTTGTTGTTGCCGGGCTCCGAAAGGTTTTCACTATTTGATGGCTATTCAGTGGTACAATCAGATTATGGTGAAGGAAGAGGATCAGTTCAAGACAGACTTTACAACCAAATGGGGAACTTATGATCGAGTCATACAAGAAAATTCCATTCGGCTGTCCAACGCTGGAGCTACCTTCCAAAGAGAAATGGACTTGCGTCAAAGGTTTGATTAACAACATAGTGCTGATATATCTCGATGATATCACTGCTTTTTTCAAAAATACAAATCAGACCACCTCTCTCATTTGAGACAAGTATTCCAAAGGTGCGTAAGATTTGAGTCTCCTCAATCTTAAAAATGTATTTTTCTTAAGACATGAAGGAAAGCTCCTTGGCCACATTGTCTCCAAAGAAGGATTAGCAATTGATCCAAAGAGTCAAGCCATAAGAGCACTACCATCGCTGCCACAAGAAGGCCCTTCAAAGTTTCTTTGGGAGAATAAATTTTTCCTGAGGTTTGTCCCAAATTTTGCAGCCCTAGTCAAGCCTATCACCAAGATGTTAAAGAAAAGCATGGCTTTCAAATGGACAGCAGAAGGCAAGGGAAGTTTTGAAGCAATCAAAGAAGCCATCTCTCAAACACCAACTCTCACTAACCCAGATTTCTCCAAGGATTTCATCCTCTATGCATTTGGGGGTGATGATACTATTTCTCGCAATTTTGGTGCACAGAGAACAAGGACAATGATGAGCAACCAATTGCTTTCTTCAGCCAAAGCCTGGAGGACTATGAGGTGAGATATTCTTTCATTGAGAAGCATGTTCTTGCAGTAATCAGAAGCTTGAAGAATTTCAAGCATTTAGTCTCAAACAACAAGGTTCAATTGTTGGTTTCTCATGCGGGAGTTAAAGACTTCCTCCTCAATAAAGACTTGAATGAAAAGAGTTCATTTTGTGGCTAACTCCTTTCATTCTTCCCTTTCTTGTGCCTCGCTTATAATTTTTACTTTTCAGCGCTCAAAACTTTCTCGGAAATGACACCATTGATAGAGATCTCTCTCAGCCTTCCTAAAAGGTAAAGTTTTCCTCCTACCTCCCTGTATTTTTGAAGTTATGGCTCGGCAGAGTTTTTGTGGGAAATTTTCCCCTAAGGGGCCCGCAGCCAATGAGATGATGCCACGTGTCCAAGAAGTGGCGGGGGTCGGAGGAAAACTTGGGTTTTTTACCAAGTGTTCGAAAAATTCAAAAAGGGAAAATTCTCCCCGCAGGCCCGTGGTCCAATCGAATTACGCCACGTGTCCAAAGGGGAGTTATTTGAAAAAATTTCTAAGTGTTGGCACAAGGAGAATTTTGGGAGGAAGGCCCACATCCAATCATGTTGTGCCACGTGTCCATGGGCACTCGGGAAAGCGGAGCGCGGCAGGAAATTGGGATTTTTTCCCAAAAGAATTTCAAAAGGTGAAAATGTTCCCCAAGGGCCCGCAACAAATGGGACCACGCCACGTGTCCCAAACTGGCGGAGGGCAGGGAGAAATTGGGAAATTTTCCCAAAGGAAGAAATAAAGGAAAATTCAGAGAGGAAAGCCCGCTCTTATTACGAGCCAATGGAATCTCGCCACGTGTCCATGCACGCAAAAATTCGAGAAAAGCCCGCAAGGAAATTTTGAGGGTCAAACCTCGCATCCAAAGGGGTTTTGACATGTGTCCAAAGTTAGAAATGATCAAGTGATTCATGGAAAATTTAGGAAGGATAGGCCCGCATCCAATCATCGTGGTGCCACATGTCCTCACCACCGGCCGGCGAGGAATTTTGGGAAAATTTTCCAAAGGTGAAAACAAAGGAAAATGAAGCAGGATGGGCCCGCACCCAATAGAAATGTGCCACATGGAACCTGGAATGGCAGAGCGTGGGGGAATTTTGGAAAATTTTCCAAATGACCAAAAGGTGAAAAACTCAAATTTTTGCCCGCCAACCCGATTTGGCCCTGTTTTGCCCTAAAATTTCAAATGGCTATATCTTTCGATCCAGAGCCCAATTTTTTTCGTTTTTATATCAATGGAAATCGGTGAAATTTCTACAAGATTCTCGGGGTCAATTTTGCATTTTGATGGATTTTGAGAGAGAAAATTGAAAATGCCTCCGCACGTGGTCATGGACAAAATGACGCTTCAACCACCGCTTTTAATGAAGAATGGCTCGCATTCTCTCCCAAAGATGGCTAAAAATGTCAAGGGATGGGTCTGTAAGGACGCCCATGCTATTTTGATTGAATTTTGGTCAATGGTTTAATCCTTCCATGTTTTCCCACATTTCTCTCCCTGGCTCATCCTCAGACCGTAAAAGCCGCTTTGGCTCATTTTCAAAGGGTCAACATTTTTTGTGTATTGCAGTCCCCTTTCTCACCTTGGAAGTGATTTTGGTGGAATATCGACCTTTTCTAAGAGTTTCAACTCATTTTTGCTCTCTCCGTGTCAGAATACAAGTGATTTTGATGTTAAAATAACAATACAGCCCCGTGATTAATTTTCCATCCTCTCTGGGTGTTATTTGACTAATTTCCGATTCTTCATTACAGCTTATCACTTGTGCATGTTGTTTTTGTTGCATTTTATGAATTGTGTCAATCAGAGAAGTGAGAAATGCTCACCACTTATTTGGTGCATCACCTATTAGCATTAGTTTTAGATTTTTTGCAATCTCTATCTCTATCCCTTTAGAAATTAGAGTAGGAATTAGTAATATAGACCTCTCGCAACTTGTAAGTGATATATCTAATCGAGGATTTGAGGAACCGTGACTTAACTGGAGATTCCTTTCTCATTTTGCAATTCCCACACTTGGGGAAAGGATTCAATGTTGTGTAATCACACCGATGCTTAAGATGATCAAACTAGAAACCCGATCAACATCCGTGGGTGCTTTACACTTGCAACAACAAGTTGATTTTTCAAACTCCTGTGGTACCTAGAGACATCTCATCGATCTCGAGAGCTCTATGAAGGGCCCTCTATGAAATCATCTCGTGGTTTTCTCCGTCTCCATCCAGCTTCTCTCGTTGTCCTATTTTTTGTAAACGCGTGAAATAGTGCATTTCTAAGTCAACAGACACTGCTAGATGCTATATTTTACAAACAAAGTTTGTGGGACCTAACCAACTATGCCAACACATTGGGGTATCCCGTGAATGCTATCGAGGCTTCATTTTTGTTCCCTGCGCTCCTCGTGCTTTCAAAGCTACCCTGCCTCGGGTGTAGTCGCTTAAGAGCCCCGAGGCCCAAACATGCCATATATTTGACATGTGATTCCTCGTAGTCTCACACCTAGAGACATCTCGCTAGATCTAAAAGCTCCAAATCGAGGCCCTCTATGAATTCATCTCGTGGTTTGCTTCATCTCCATCTGGTTCTCTCATTGTCCTATTGTTTGTAAACGCGTGAAATAAGGAGTGCACTAAGTCACAGAGTAGGGCTGCTAGATGTTGTATTTTGCAAACAAAAGTTTGTGGACCTAACCAACTATGCCAACACATTGGGGTATCCTGGTGAATGCTATTGGAGGCTTCATTTTTGTTCCCTATGCTCCCGTGCTTTGGGCTACCTCATCCGGTGTCATCGCTAAGAGCCCTAAGGCCCAAACACACCATACCTTCGACATGTGATTTCTCGGACTCCGTGGCACCTAGAGATGTCTCGTTAGATCTGACAGCCCCACATGAGGGTGCTCTATGAAATAATATTATGGTTTTCTCTGTTTCCATCCGATTCTCTTACTATCTTATTATTTGTAAACGTGTGAAATAGTGTAGTCTCGAGCCAAAAGTAGGGGTGCTAGATGTTGTATTTTTCAAACGGAAGTTTGTGGAACCAAAAACTACACCAACACATCGTGGTGGCCAGTGAATGCTAGTGGAGGATTCATTTTGGTTCCCTACGCTCCTCGTGCTTTCGGACTATCCCGTCTAGGAGTAGTCACTGAGAGCCCCGAGGCCCAAACACGCCATATCTTCGACATGTGATTTCTCAAAACTGCGGCACCTAGAGACATCTCATTAGATCCAAGAGCTCTATGTCTGGGCCCTCTACAAAATCATCTTGTGGTTTTCTAAGTCTCCATCCGTAGATCTCTCACTATCATATTGTTTGTAAATGCACAAAATAGTGTAGGGTCATGATGTTGTATTTTGCAAATGGAAGTTCGTGGGACCGAACCAACTATGCCAACACATCGGGGTGGCCTAGTGAATGCTAGTAGAGGATTCATTTTGGTTCCCTATGCTCCTCATGCTTTCGAGCTACCCCGTCTAAGTGTAGTTGCTTAAGAGCCCTAAGGCCCAAACACGCCATATCTTCGACATGTGATTTCTCAAACTCCGTGGCACCTAGAGACATCTCATCAAATCCGAGAGCTCCATGTTAGGGCCCTCTACGAAATAATCTTGTGGTTTCTTCTGCCTCCATCCGGTTCTCTTATTGTCCTATTTTTGTAAATGTGATAAATAGTGCAAGATGAGTCAACGTAGGGTCACGAGGTCAGAGTTTGCAAATGTGCTCGTGGACCGAACCAACTATGCCAACACATCGGGTGGCCTAGTGAACATTAGTGGAGGCTTCATTTTGGTTCCCTATGCTCCCGTGCTTTCAGTTACCTCATTCAAAGCAAAAGCCTCTTGTGGTTTTCTCCATCTCCATTCGACCGAGTCAGAAGGTTGTCCATCACAATCACCTAAATAATATAAAGGCGGTTCATACAATATAGGTGGTGAAATGAGAATTTTAATAAGATATTTTTACAATATAGGTGGTGAAATTAGAATTTATTTTTGTTGTTCCTTTCTAATATTTATTTTTTTAGCTTTGACTTGGCTTCGAGAATAATAAATTCTCCATCGACAATGCCAACCACGTGAAGGTAGAATCTTTTCGGGAACCACAAACCTATATAAACATGTTAGTAAGCAATTAAATAGAATTTTAAATCATCCAAAATTTAAACAAAATAATTTAAGTAAATATTCAAATTAAATTCATGAAGAACATACCTTTGCAAATTAATCCAATGAACCGCAAGGATCAACTCTATTCTTGATAAGAAGCAAGAATTGCTTCATGATCCATTCACTAACCTTCCATAGATTTTTGTTTGATGGTCGACTTGATATTTTTTCGATTTAATATTTGTCAGTAAGACCAAATGTGAATAGTGAAGTATCTTCCGATGTACTTCATAGTCTTCAAACAACCAAATGTTTGATTTTTGATAGAATATCATCGGGCCAATTTTCGCGACTACCACCGATCTAGTGGGATACTCAAGGTCTTCACCATCAATAACTATGGAAGTCAAAAAAATTCCCCTCTACACAACAAGATAAGTAGTTGTTCCCTCTTCGTTAAATTCTCGTCGCAATAACTACAAAAACGTGCCCTATATATCACAAAGTAAAATTGTTCAATCAATTTATAAATATATTAAGAGTTAACCATTTAATAATTTATAAATCTAAAACATGGCTTGTAAATATATGTATGTACCTTGTTGCACTAAATCAGAGACTTGGTCAAATTCAGGTGATGTTGTCATTTGATCTGAAGACCCTGTAAGTTGTAATGCTCGTGGAACTTGATGTGTGTCGAGTGGAATTAGAGGTCTACAAGTCCACTCATCCACCCACTGTTGTGACTCACATTCATTCCACACAAAATAAATGCATGATATAAAAAAACATGTCATGTACCTAGTATTAATAGTCTAAGCATTTGCATCTAACTACTAATGAGTGCATATCACTTGATCCTACAACCATCATACGATCTTCAAAGTTTGTCGATGTTGTTTCTATCAACCAAAAATATCTACGAACCGCTGATCTCTCTTGAGATTCATGCCCCATATTCTTGACACACCAATCAATAATGCTTTTGATCTCAAATTTAGCACCATCCTTGAACTTTAACTCTTCTCTTACAAGTGCTCTTTTCACACATGCTCCTGCACCATCATGCTCTCCTTTCCCATGCCCTACCTCAGTAAAACTCCATATATGTTTTACATTTGTTTCTTTGTGCATCCTGCTTAGCCAATAAAACATCCGTGCATTCTTGAATTGTGATGTGCAGTTGTCCAACCAAATGTAATGTTGATCAAAACTAATGTTCCTCTCATTCAAGTTCGCATAAAACACTTGGAAACACCCTCAGTACATACTTTGTAGAATGTGTCCGATCATCACTGATGTAGAAATGATACTCTCTTAATAATTTTCGATCTTGCTTAGTGCTTTCAAGAGAGTGCATGAATGTTATATGCACAAAAATAGAAACTTGCACTAAGTTATAATATTGAGACTGAACCTCCATTTATGGTTACAATGTGTAATTCTCTGTGAAGTCAACTACTAAAACAATAGTACCAAGTGGGAATGTGTTCTTTGCTTAACTTGAATTGTTCATCCAACCATCGAGCTTTATGTGTGTGTCTTCAGATGCTCATAAAAATTTCCTCTCAAAATTTGACCATATATCATGGATACAGTAATTGTTTTGTAACAAGCTCACACCTCTTAGATTATTTTCCATCTTTTAATCGATATGCCACCGATTTATATTTGTGAAATCAACCAATTATTTTTTTATCGAAGATGTACTCTCCTCATGGATACAAATTTTCAGATTTGGCAAGCCACCGCATACATTGCATGTTCCATCTAAACATGTTTTGTTATAAAAAAATTGTCTTGTTGATTTTTCACAAAAATTCTAATAAATTCCCTTGAAGATTGTTGTGGGACATTTATTCCACACTCCTATAACATGATGTCATTATGTAAACACTACGTGTTTGACAAAAAATATCATAATGCATTGAAAATTCAACATGATGCGTACAACAAGTAGTACGTGAGTGATTGATTTTCACATAAAAGGGTTTGTTCATTTCAAATAATCTTTCGCTAATGTTAATTTGTGGATTTTCATTTTTAAACTTAGAGAACATTTATGTTTAAGTCATATCTAAGAAATGTTTTCACACGATTCATGATTACAAGAACCTATTCTTCTTTTACTATATCTCTTCTATTCGGTGACACCCTTTGTGTTCTCATTCCAAAATTTTACAATTAATTATTTTAGAATATCGATGTATTATTGTCTTTTCGTGGAAGTCTCGCAAGAGAAATTCCAATAGTCGTGTTATTGACTAACTCAAGATGTTTACGCTCTCTATTGCTTTCATTAGTGTTTTTCTATTTAGCTTTAAAGCAATACTTGTTTTTCTAATTGCAAGCTTATTAACTATTTTATCACTTAATATACAATTAATTAGTGCACGCCATGTAGCATTACTATCTTTGGTACATCTTTTTCCACCTACAACTTGGTATGTTTTCAACAATTGACACATTTTAATTAACAACATTAGATGTTCTTAACCCCAGTGGTCTTCATTATAGGTCTCATCTTAATTAACTTCATCAATGAAACAAATAATTGACGTCTTTGTGCATTATTTAAATTCTCAAAGTAATTATCCCAAATTCCACTAGCTTTTCTTCTCGCATTTATTTCAAACATTTTTTGGCATTAGTTTTATAATGTTTTCATCAATTTTAATTAAGTGAATTAGTTTTCTTCGTGAAATGGAAGGAGGTGTTCTTAGAGGTGAAGATTCGCTTACAAGGTTACTTTCTTCATTCAATGTTTTCATACAAATTTTGGGGTTAACATTTGATTCTCAAGTAAGGGTTCAACAATTGATTCATATCAATTTCTTCATCCACACCAACATTATCATTCAATTCAATATCATTATTCATTGCAAAATCATTATTCTCTAAATTTTCATTATGTATTTCATCCCAATTTTCTAATACATTAGCTACATTTGATATAGCAGATGTACCTTGCCCTGCTCAAAGTGTTTGCATTCTTTTCAATTTCTTTATTATCTTCTCTTCCAATTGCTCTGGTGTCTTATTCTTGACTTTCCTCTTGTCCTTAGCTCGACGTTTATCGCCCATGATTAGAAAAAATCAACTAGTGGGGTATGGGATAAAATGAAATACTAAAAAGCGTGCAAGAATGTAGAGAATATTGTAGACAAAATGTAATGTTTGTGAAATTCCCAGAAAGAGATGAAAGGGACGTTGGGGGCCACAAGATATAAAACAAAGTAAACTTGTACGCGCTATGTAACGCATATGCATTTTTTGTTTTCTCTTTTCCCAAGCCATGCCTCAAGTCTTGGGATCCGATTTAGATCCCCAAGCCTGAGGCATGGACCTACACAAACACAACAAATAATGACTTTTTACAAGAAAATGTAAAAATGACACTTCCTCTATGATAAATCAAAATAAAACAATCGATCCATTTTAAAAAAATTATACCATGACGTAGAGCAAGTAGTCTATTCTTTATTAAAATATAATTTTCTAAATTTTCTTACTAATATAAGGTATCCATATTATTTATTTTCTAACTATGCCTTTTATAGCTATTTTTAAAGTGTAAATATGTCTATCTTGTCATGGTGTATCTTTTTTTGGGTGATCAAAATTAAAATATATATATATACTAGCCCAAACTAGGCATAATTCTATACATATTCAAAAAAAATATCTAATTTTTGATATTTTTTGAGGTAGTTAGGGGGCATGGTCAGAGCTCTGTTATTTTCAAAACATAAAATTTTTGTACTAGAAAAATCATAAATAAAAAAATATTTGCTAAAAAAATCTAAAAAAATGGAGCCCAAACTAGATGCTCCTAGCTATCTTTCTACTAAAGGGTTTTCAAAAATACTAAATGGTGCTCAAAAAATGGTGGGGGCACGAAAGTCACTCTATTATATTTTTTAACAAAAATAGGAGCATCTATTGGTATTTTAGTTATTTGACCCACTTAAACTTATCCATTTTCAATAAAATTTAGTAGCTTAGAACCTAGACTCAAAATTCTATGATTCATATTTCTACAACATCTTTCAATTTTGAATGTAACTATTTCAAAAAAATCGTACAAAGTTGAAGTTTTTTTTTTTCAGAAAAATGTGTCCACTTAAGACCCCTTTCGCCCCACAATTGGTGCACTTATCCTCTAAAGATGTTGGCAAGGATATTGTTATACTTCTCTTGTATGTTGATGATTTTTTACTTACTCACATCTCCTCTTCCAACATTCAAACTATTTAGAGGGATCTTTCCACACATTTTGACATGAAAATCTCAAAGTTACTACATTATTTCCTTGGTTTGTTGATTTATCATATAGATTCAAGAATTTATTTGAGTTAGCAAAGTTACACCCATGATCTTCTTTAGCGTTTTGATATGGCTTGATTTAATTGCAAGCCAAGTAAATCTCCTTTTCAATCTGGGGTTACTCTACTTCCACATGCACCACTCCACTTTTTGATCCTACATCAGATAAGCAATTGGTCGAAGTATCATGTACTTGACCCATACTCACCTTGATATTTCATTTACAGTGGGGATTGTATCTCGGTTTGCACCTCTTCCTCATAATAAATCACCAAAGAGGTCAAAAAGTGTTTTGTTCTATTCATGACAGGCACTTCCCACTTTGGACTACACTACACTAGGATTTCTACTATTCGGTTAGATATACCAACTTAAATTGGGCAAGTTTTATTGATGACATGAGTTCCACTTCCATGTATAGTTACCCTTTTTTCTTGGTTCTTCTCTAGTTTCTTGGGTGTGCAGAAAGTAACATGATATTACACTTTCATCTTTAAAGCCACAACAGATAAAGGGAAGAAATTACATAAAGTTAGCAGATTCTATGGATTTGACATTTATCGAGCTATGCATTTTGTGATTCTCACCAGATTCACCAATGTAATTTATCCTGTGAAAGCCAAAGTGTAATTCACATTTCTCGCAACCTATTGAGAACCAATTTATATGTAAGAATATTTATATTTAAATACACTCCATTCATCAACATGTTCAATATGGATTTCTTTACTAGAGTACATTTCGACTGACAAGATAAGTGTGTTTCACATCTTTACAAAGCCTTAGCATCACCTCGCTACCTTGAGTCAGATGACATGCTTAGATTTCGAGGTTGTTCTCGGAGGTTTTCATGAGAAAATATTCCTTCTTATTTCTCTTCCTTCTAGAAATATTCTTTCCTACTTTTCGTTCAATATTTCTTCATGGATATATAAGGAGAGATATGAGTACCGATCGTGCCTCATTGTCCGTGGACTCATACCTATGGATATGCCACTTTTATTTTGGGCCCCTAGTTTCACTTAAGGGGGTGTTGAGCATTTTTGTTTTACCTTAGCTCATGTTCACCTAGGTACTTTATTTAGCTTCTCTTTTATTTATCCTCACCCACTTATATGTGGATATTTATTTTATTTATTTAGATATTAAGAATATATTATCTAGTCATGTTAGGTATAGTTATTTCCTTGGTCTATGGTCTTGACTAGTTCTTTCCTAGATCTATGGTTTTGATTAGAAATTTGTTTCTAGTTCTTTCATTGATCTAAGGAGATATATGGCCCGAATAGTTCTTAGATTGATCTTCCTTTCCTATATAAGTAAGGCCTCTTCTCATCAGAACTTATAGAGTTCCATAATAATATATGATATTACTTCTCATTTGTTCAGAAAGGTGTTTTAGGGAAAATTTTAAGGAAACCGCCTGAAAAAAACTTATAGAAGTTTTGAAAACTATGGCTAATATGGTCGAACTAGATTCGCTGGGTCAGTGAATTACATAAAATTAGTGTTCATGGTATCAAGTGTAAATACAATATTTTTTTAAGGAAATTGTGGATGGAGTGGTGAATGAAGGATAACTTATCATATTATGGTCTTATCCATTTTTTGCAAGTAGATGACCACTTTAAATTTGAAATGACACCAAATTTAAAGACCCACCAATACATAAAAATCTTCCAAACATCCAAAACATCACCAAAGGCAAGACACATGTCATATCTTTAAAATATCCCAACCAAAGGATTCCAACAGACTTCAATCCCCAGAATAATGCCACAGCTAATATAAATTTTAGGTCGCTTTAATGGGGTCATGTCACATGTCAACGGTCAATGGATGACACACGCCAGCTAAGGAAGGAGACACATGGCATAGATCAAGATCATCAACATGGACACATGTTAGTATTCAAGCCCTTTTCAAGTTATTTCAACTTAGTGATTAGTTTCTACAATATATATATATATATATATATATATATATATATATATAAGATATATATATGGCGAATCTAATCAAATTTCAAAAAAAATCCCAAATATGTCGGACCAAATGAGACCAAATCACGAGGAAGGTTCTATCAATTTCTTCACAATCCAAGAATGTTTTAAAAATCTCAATCATCGATTTGCAAAGATTCAATTAAAATTATACATTAGGATCGAGATTTGTTGCTTTATTCATATGGGATAAATTAGTATTTTTGAATTTTTAGGTGAAACGTGGCACCAACATGGTCATAAAATAGCCAATTCATATTCCATAATTCCTAAGTATTCACCAAATTACAAATATTTCATGTGCTAAAATTTTCCCGTAGGTTTTTGTTTTAATTTATTATGATGAATGATTTCATCTTATTTAGTTTGGTGTTTTATTATCATCCGAGTTATTTAAGAATTTGAACAATTTTTTTATTAGGATGCCTCATTAGAGAGTTTCACAAGCACCCAAAATTGCTTTGGTTTCTTTCAAAAATTCCCTTATTTCAAAATACCTTTCCATCTTACTCAACAATTCTCACATCCATCTCCCAAGGTTGTTCCATCAACATCGATGGGCTGATCTACATTTGATATCCCTTGACAATTTAGTAGCAAGTGAGCTCTTTTATTTCCTTTATGATTTCCAACATTAGGATTATCTGAATGCTCTTCCTCATTTGCTATAGGTTTTTCTACCCCATGTTCTTCCTCCAGTATTCTCATCCACAACCTCGATACTCCAAGGTAATCCTCCCGATTTTAGGTTTCCTAAAGGACTACTATGATTTCATTTCACTTTTGAGTTGTTTTATTTTCAGCCTCATTGTTTCCCTTCTCCTAACCATCGTATTTGTTAAACAAGGATAATATTACATGTTAGTGTATGAACCCATTAAGTCCAAGAGATTATAAACCTACAACTCTGATACCAAAAAGTAATACCCATGTTATGATTCATTCAATTTAGGGGAATTTTTTCAAAAACAAACCCCTTGAGTACAATTAATGCCTTCAATGATTTCATCTCTAGAGAATTGAATATAACATAATTAAATATTTACAATCCATTTGTTGACAAATGATAACCATGCGCAATGTAAGGTTCAACTAGATCTTCTCAATATCCCTTAAATCGCTATAATTTTTTAACTTGTATACTTTTGGTTAAACCTTTAGTAGGTTATGAGAACTATGTGCAACACCTAAAATTATACTAGGAAAATGTATAAGTTATATTCCATCTCGTGTATCCGACTTACTCGGGTGTAAGTTAGTGAATGGTGAATAGACAATGTAATCAGCTAGTTACACTACTTTGGCAAAAGATTCAAGTATTTCTATGCAAGCTTAGTTTCGTGACCACACACAAGTCAATGAAACTTTTCTTCCATCACCACACAATCATATCTACATAATCATTTGGATTTTATTTCATTTTTAAGAAATTAAGTTTTAGTTTTGAAGAAGTAGATTCCATGACTCACCCTACTAATCGAAAGGATCCTATCAGCCCATCTTAGGATCCCTATGGGAAAGATAGTGACCATGTAATGATTTTCATCATTACATCCTCACTACCCTTCCCGTAGCCATCCTAAGCTAGCACGGGTAGGATACTATCGAAAGGAAGATGGGACATAGTACCTACACTTCATTTACACTTTTAGTTATCCATGAAAGATAAAATAGATAAGTTCATCTTTATGATAGTTATAATGTATCGCTTTACGATATTAGATTCTCGAAAGAGGGTTATATAAATCAAAGAGTTATTATATTTCATTTGCTCTCTTTTTAACTAATCAAAAGTTGTTTTTCGTTAAATATAAGTTTACTTAACCATGTCTCACATTGATTTGATCCATTCATAACTCATTAAGGATAGTCCTTAAACTCATAAAAACTCCTTAATTATCATGTTTAGTTCATTTAATCACTCATAAGGTGTAATTATAAATTTATCTTATTTTCATTATATATTTTTTCTTATTGTTCTATGGATTGTTAATAACATATTTTTTCATCTCAAATAAATCATTAAATCGGCAATAAATGCATAAAGATGATATCAATTAACTTTAGTTATACTCAATCAAAAAACATATATATATTTTCATATCCAAGCAAATATGATACAAAACAACCAACTATTTTATTAAAAATTAATAAAGATAAACCATTATTTTCATAAATAAGGATAAACAATTAATCATGACACTACATTAGGCAAAAATGCTACTAATCAACTTCGCAAAGATGATTCATTCACGTTAATAAATAAATACAACAATACTTATTAGATTTTAACAAATATCACATGACGTAATAATGCATAAAATCCAATCAATCACTCCACGAATGTCATCCCTTCCTGAAAAACTATAGGAGAGAGAAAATGTATATATGCGCTAAATTAAAGAACTCGCATGAGTTTACTAACTCATAATCTTGTCAGATATTTAATGAAATAATTGAATAAGTTAATTTTAACTTATTTGAAACCAAATAAACTTTATTTATGGTGTTTTTGGTTAAGTTCTCTAAATGCTGAAAATACTAAAATCAAATTAGCAGGTGGTTCACCGATACCGCACCGAAAATCACAATGTCGAGATGATCAAATGTAGATAATGAAAGAGGCTCCTCCTTTCACCAAGTGAGAAGACCTCTCGCATAAAGATAGCTAGAAAAATAGATATTAGATAAATATGATGACGAGTTTGTTCAATGGATGTTGATCCCGAGAACAAGGACTTCCCCTTTAAGGGTGTTAACTCGCTTTATACAATTAAGAATTTTGATAATGATAAGATAAATGAAAAAGATAATTCAGAATTCAAGGGGGATGGGAAGATCATGTTCAGCTTTGTAAGTGACCCAAGCTAGGGTGCTTGTAAGCTCAAAATCCTCGAAGTAGTCGTACCATAAATCTTCAAAGGGCTTTTTTCTTTTTAAAATACTTCTATATGATCTTCGATGTTTCAAAGGGAGTGGATGGTACACAAGTCAACTCATAGATAATATCAAATTGTTCCCACATGAATGTTTGTCGATGATCATGATGCTAATGAATGGGTGCAAAGAACCTGTATCAGCTTCATCTACAAAACCTCCATCTTGAAAACTAATTAGATCCAAAATAGATTACTAAAAGTGTGATATATGATATAAATTATTAAAAACACATGGATCGATGACAATTAGAGAAAATGCTCACTTTGACAAAAGACTTGATAAAACAAACACTAATTGATGATAGACAAATTTTACAATGATGAGGTAGACTATAATGGATCTAGAACCGATAAGAGATTTTGAAAATAGAGATTTGGAAGTGTTTAGAAGGCTAATGAAGGATCAAGAGGTCGAGGGACCAATCGCTATATGATCGGGATCGACAAAGGATCACCGCTCAAACGACAAATATTCTAAACATAGGACAAATCGATAAATGAGAAGAAAAGCTATGAAAGGATATGAAGTCGATGTAGATGACATATTATCACTATAATCGATGTAATAAAAATTTAAAAAATGAAAAAAATAAAGGCACCAACCTTATTAACTATTATGTAGGTGATGGAGCTCCCAACCGGTTTTTTTCGTGATCTAGTGATGATTTCCAAGGCTTTGTTAAGAGAGTGTCGATAGTCTTAATGTAATGATGTTATTTTCAAGTGCAATAGTTCATCCCCAAAATCATGATTCTCGACTATTTTCGCAATCAAGGAAGAGGCTAGTTAAATAGAATTGATGATGATCACAACAATCGATAACAATCATGGATCACCGTCGATTTGTCCGCAAAGGTTACAAACCAACAAAGGAAAAGATGGAAAATGGTTGAAACCACTTATCATCCTATGTTTTAGGTTGTTAAGTGAACAAAGGTGTTTAGATATTCGGTTTGTGAGACGTCAAGGGGTTAAGATGGGTAGGGTAAATTAAACTAGGTTGGTTTTAAGTGGTTAGGAGAGGTTAAATAGGTTTTACGTGGGTAGTTTAAGATTTATGGCAATTTTGAAGTGTACTTAGGATAGTAATGATATTGATCATTATGATTAATGTGATTAATTGCTGCTGGGTCACCTAGGGGTGAAAAGGCGGTGTTTACATTTGCCCCTTTTTGTTGAGTTTTCTGTAGACACAGACCACAAGACAAAAACTAACGCAAGGATGCCCCAGTTTTGTGGTAATGATATGCTCCCCCTCAAGCCAATGAGTGACTCGCTGGTCATCGATCAAGAGAGTTGGTTTGTTTAGGTAAGTTTGCTTTAAGATGTTCCAATTTTTTGGTTGTTGTCTAAAATGTTGTCCATTCTCGCTTGTCTACATGTAGGTAGCTTTTTTGTGTCATTCATAACAGTCCATAGTTTTTGTGCAATCAATTTTTCTTTCAATAAAATCTTCCATATGTTGTAGCTATTTCCATTTAAGTTTTGTTATTTATCCATGTTAAAGTGATTAGATATCATTTTGAACTCGCAAGTTTCACACTTTCAAGACAAAATTTAAGGTGGAATCATTCGTAATGAGAATTATTTTAAATGCAATGTTTTAAAGAAACTCATCCATGTCGCTTTATGCATCAATCCATGGTCAGACACAAATATATTGAAACTTTTCTTCTTCCTAACATAATTAATCAGCCGCAAAGCATTCTTAAGGCACAAGGAAACAAAATATTAACTAATTCTTTCACTATAATAGTTTGAAAAAGTAGTCATTTGAATATATAAAAGAGTGAATTTTATTTTAAGTCGTATTATAGTTTGAAATAAGAATTTTCCTTTCTTTCATCTTCGCAACTAATGGTGTATGGCCAAATCTACGTATTAAGCATATTAGTCATTATAGGCATCATTTCTAAAATAAGGATACAATACCAAACTATGTTTTCAAGGTGGTCTATGTTACACTTCTATGCCTAGATATATGTGTCAATATGAACCATCAATATTAGCATTTCCACTTTACTTAGGTTTTTCAATGTTCCTAAAATATGTTTATTAAGCAAGATTATAAAAATTCTCAAAATTGAAGGAAAACATGATTTTCTTCATATTAGTCTTTATTTTAATATCTTTGATTTGGTACAAGCAAAACTATAAACTATGTGTGTTGTGATATATTAAAATCTTATTATTAGTTTAATAAGATATATCAATAAGTTCTAATGAAATATTTACACTACATATAATAGAATAATGAGAAATTTTATCTAAAAATGGTAGGCTATCATACATATAAATTTATTGAGACTTAAAAATTTATGTATCTCATTCACACACATAATATAAATATGACACAATTTTAAATTATAATATCAAATATGAATTGTCTCACACCTTAAACTAATTACACCCTTTTTCA
Organism: Taxus wallichiana var. yunnanensis; assembly: GCA_018340775.1. NCBI lineage: Eukaryota > Viridiplantae > Streptophyta > Pinopsida > Cupressales > Taxaceae > Taxus > Taxus wallichiana. The sequence goes on along the minus strand of CM031235.1, from coordinate 84,455,908 downwards.
AATGACATTTAAAAATTTAAAATCCGAGTAGTTTGACATACGTCAATAATAAATATATTACCCACGTATAGAAATTGCTAACAAAAATTCTAATGACATAAGAATGGAAACAAGGAAAAATATTGTATAATTTAATTCCTAACTATTCAAGCTCCCACGTAGGTGTATTTGGCAAGGCTCGGTGTACTCCGAGTTTGATATGATGTCATAATCTAAAGCATATATATATACAGAGAGAGTCGACATGCAAACAAAAAAACATAATTCAACCGTAGGAAAAACAAAATATTTAAACATATATTCTCTTAGAAAATTCGGCATCAAAACTTTAATTTCTGTCAAATTCACAAGATTCAAAACACGTGTCATATCAAATAAGGAAAGAAAGCCAAATGTTTTTAGGCAGGTGATAGGTGTATCAAGGCTACTCACCGTTCTGGGGACTAAATTCTCGTAGCCATATTCAGATAAGGAACCCATTTAATATAAATAGATATGGCATGTCATTTTCGGCAACTTTCTCCTCATCAACATAAAGGCTTTGAAAATTTGTATAAATCTGAGAAAACCTTATTGGCTCCGGATGATGATATGCCTCTCAGATATTTCAAAAATAAATTTATAAATTTATCAGAAGAATTAACCTTGATTTTGAAATACGGAGCAAGCTGGGAAGTGATTAATTTTGACCCTGATCTCCTGAATGCATGGAGAGTCCAAATGACCAAAGGGTCTAAATTGTAAATGAAATTTTCTTAGTTTGAATTTGGATGGATTGAATGCAATTATAGTGATGCACTGTTGAGTTCACTCAATTTAGAAATAACAAATAGACACACAGAAAAAATACTTAATGATTTCAATCTGTGTGATAAGTGCACTAAGTATAAACTAGAATTGTTACATAGAATATATTTCTCAAAGGTAAAAGCTTAAACAGATTATTAAAAACTTTCACTATCAAATAAATACCTCTGGTGGGCCACTGAACACCTATGAAACTTTTGGAAACAACTAATTTTTTCCTGAGAGAGATCCGAGTGTGAACAATTAAATGGAGGGGTTCACATTTATAACGTGAGTAGTTTTCAACCACCCTAAAACCTTTATTATTAAAATTTAATAAATTAATCTATTACACTTAACTTTATAAATTAATCTAACTTTACTACTATCGCTCGGGTACCACCAACACCAAGAATTTTGGATATTCGTATTTATGAGAAATTTTACATTAATGCTTAGTAATTATTTTTCACTCCTCACTTCCTTACTCTTTATATATTTTCATATTTTTAAAGGGGCCCAAGTTTCCTATTTAAATGGGTGATTGGGTGTGTCCTCCCAAAGCACATTTTCAACCATAATCGGCTGGATAACATTTTTATAAACCTACTGATTATATTTAATAAATAGAAATATTCTTATATTTTTTTATTTATTAATTATAGTCTATCATTTATATTTATATTTAATATAAATATTAAATATAGCATAGGAACTTATGTAAGGGGTTAATAATCCATTTAATATTGTGTTCTAGGCTTATTTTTAGTTGTGGAGATGGCAAACTCTGCCTCATACTCTATTGTGGATATTGTGGATCCCACTACACATGTTTCGGGGGATTGAGGATCTCTTCCTCGTGCAAAAGACCTTTCCATGTTTGTATAGGTGATTGTGAATTTTGAGAATAATCACACTTGTAATATGAACACATTCATGGTCACTTCCTCTTTTTAGATCCATTAATTCTATGTAATCCTTATAATAATGCATTGTTAACCTCATAGAAGATGTATACGACATTCTAGAGCTACCATACATAATGTTACATCATATGGCATTTTCCTATGGATGATGCAATACCCTAAATTTTTCACAATACACCGAACTCTCATATTTATAAGGACATGTGGCTTATTTACGGAAATATCAAACATTAGTTTGTGCGGTTCCTTCATATATACTTTCTGGGACCAAATAATCAAATGAAACTTCTTTCATTTATGTAGCTCTTCTAACTTGTATATCATCGCATCAAACATAACTTCAATCTTACAGCCACCTCTCGCACTATCCCCACAATCTTCGCTTTTTTGTTCTTACCACATCTTCAATTTCTTAGAATTTGGTGTTGAATTTCTTTTTGTAATGGACGGTCTAGGGGGAATTTATCAAAGATCATCAAAATTAAAATAAGTCTTTTTCATTAAATTACAGAATTAATGGTCATATTCCAAAACTAATTATCTTGGTTTCTATTTGATCTCATTTAATTTTTTAATGGATTCACCCATGCACTTACTCATTTTAAACTTCAAAATTAATGCACCGGTGACATACTATAAGGATGTTGATCTCAAAACCATTGTATACAAAAGCTCCAAATCTCTTCCCCTCAGAATCCTCTATGGTCTCACACTTTTTCTAAGATCATAATCGATCCCCTTAACACCCCATTTCACGCCACATGTTAATAAAAAGTGATTTGGGTAAGTTCATCCATAATAAGGCTTCACTGTTGAGAAATAATTTTTGGGCACCGTGTCGATTGTTGTCATTCATGTCAAGTCACATTGATGTCAAACGAGTCTTGAGCGCATGATGTTGTCCATGTGGCATACAATCTTCCATGAGGTGTCATTCATCAAATATGATGAAGGTTGATTGGTAGTGAAGTGATGAGATGTCATGAAGTGTTGTTGTAGCATACTATTTTTGGTACATGGTTCTCGTTAACATGTCTTAAAAGTGTGCCTACCGCTTTTGGCCTAATGTGGCTAAAACGAGTCATGGTGGTTTGAAATGAGTTTGATAGATTTGCATGATGTAGCTATGTTAGATGATCATGTAGAGTATGTAGATGTCCGATGTGTTGTGTTTAATCTTGTAGTTTGATTAGATGAAGTGTTTGTTGGTTTTGATTAAGCTAGATATGAAATAGATTCCTTAATCTGATGTCATCAGAAGTAGTAGAAATAAGCGCAAAGAAATTAAATACGTAAATTAACCTAATAAAACTAAACAATAAATCAAAACCCTAAGTGCAAAGAGAGGGTAAGAAGCCTTAGCTAATTTGCAGTAAATCCCGTGAGGTGTACAGATTTGGAAAGCCGAAAATAGAAGCACCGAATGTCACACCAAGCTTAAAAATGAAGATCTAAAAGAATAAGTTGACCGGGGCGCCCGGAGAGGGACAAGGGTATATAAAGGTGCCCTAGACCTATTTATGGGTGCCTCGGTTCCCATGGAAATGTTCAGAAACCCCTATGAGTGGTCCCGAGGTGTTTACTTTTATTCACCTTTGGTCGTCAGCTGTGATAATTTTAGTGGTGAATATTCGTAATATGGTGAATACTCCATTTTTGAAAAATTGAAAAGGTGAATTTTCCGGCATGGGTCGCTGACCTGCTCACCTAAAAATTATAGTTTATTTTTTTAGGGTCACTTTCGCATACCCTCAAACTATCCCCTATATAATCCTAGATTATTCACTGTAGAACACTACTAGCTCTGCTCATACCACCTAGGGGCATATGTATTATCAAGTACAGGAAATACACGATGTGGAGTGCAGAGGTCAGAGAGGGCGCGACATGGAGAGTTTTTCGACGTATGGCAGAGTGCGAAGGAAGCTGTGACGTGTGTCAAAGAGTTTTTTGACATGTAACATAGAGATTTTTTATCGCATGACCAGAGAGCGAGGTCAGTAGACGCTTATAGAAGGTTTGTCATTGTTACATCGCCAACAAGGTACATGTCATGCGACAACAAACCCGCCGACGCGGCCGACAAAAAAATATCTTGTCATGTGTCTACAACCTTCTATCACACCACTTGAAAATTAGGTGAAAATTTTGCATATAACCCCCAAAAAATTTGCCTTCCCACGAAACCGGTTATGGGGATATTCGCCAGGTATTTTCCACCTCCAATTTCCAAGAGGTCTCTTAAAATGAACTCGTTGGTCATTATGAGGTCGCATGTGAATACCGAGGTCACCGGAAACTCAGAGTGAAGTATTAACCTCGTAAACCCTCAATTAGACATCAAATCCTAAAAACGAAAGATGCAAAATGAGGGGTCAAACTATCCTCATCTATCACAATGGTGAACTTATGACTGAGCACTGCACTACATCTCACACCCATTGTAGTTCTATGTGTGTGTGTGTATGTGTGTGGAATTATGCCCTAGGTGGCTCTTGTGTGTGTCGCACTTGATAGCAATAAAATAAGCTAAATATAAAGAAATGTAATAGATGTATATGTGGAATAGAATGAACTTCCTCCTATGAAGTGTATGCAGTAATAACCACCTCAGGTCCCTTTTGATGGTGCTAGATGGATGTAATGGAGCTGAAGCTTGATGGATGCAACCTTAGGTGGTGATAGCTAATGCTTAGTGCTTTGTCATTTATTATGATCACATAAATTTATATTTATATGATTCCTTTACTTGAATTTCGTAATTAACCCCGAAAAGGCCAACTACCAAAAATATAAGATGCTCAAACAACTAGAAATGACCCAAAATATGTGAACAAAGTATACTAAGGTCAAGTACACCTAAAGGGGAGGAGGGTGCTTAGCATGGCATCCTAGTTGGGCGTTAGTGTCTAGGATGATAAATGTAGAGGTATAAAAGGTCGAATGGGAAAGTAAAGGTGCAAGACCAAAAGTAGCAACATAAAGGAAAGAAAGGTTGCCAAAGACATGGGTTAGTTAAAACTTTTCTTACTTAGGAATAACATGAATAGTAATATGTAATCAGACTAGATAATTACCTAAATCATGTGATTTGTGTGTATAGGTTTAAGATCTATTGGCCTAAATTACCCTATTCAAAGCCTATCAAGAAGGATTTGGATCATATAGTAAAGGTGAGGTTATCTCCATATGACCTATGATTTTGAGTTCTTATGGAGGTTTGATAGATGACCTTCAAGTTTTATAAGTGGTGGAAGATTCTGTAGTTTCCTTGATGTGTTTGAGATTAGATTTCTCAAGATTGGTTCTTGAGTCCTACAAGTCCGAGTTAGGCGCTGAGAGATGGAGTTTTTTTAGTGCCTTATACCCTAATTTGAATGTTTTTATGAGTTGTTTCAGGTGCCTAATCATGATATATTTCCATTGATATGCTACATAAGCCTTGGTGAAGATTTTATATGCGTGAACTAGTTCTCTTTTAAAGGATGATAATTAGGTGTCTTAGACATAATTGAAGATTCTTGCTTTTTGGTGTGTTCCATGATGAGAATGAAGGCTGCATAGGTGATGGTTCTTACTAATGATATTTAGAGGTTTTTTTGGATGTGTCTGGTTCTTTTGAAGTCTTGGTGATGTTTCCTTAGGCCTTCGAATTAAAATTTGTGACTCATGAAGGAGATGTAGTGAATTAGGCTTAATTGAGAAGCCTTTGAGAAAGATTGGATTGCTTTAGGCTAACGCCAACTATAAGATAATTCTAAGTGATTTATATGAGAGTTTGGAATATGTTTTTATGTTTAAATAACTTACCTTAATGGTATTATCCGAATTCAGTGTTTTTTTATGGGGTATGTCATGTATAAAAGTAAGTTTTATTAGCTCATTTGAGCTAAGCAAAGGATGGAGGTTCGAGAGAGCCAGAGGAGAGTGTGAGAGTTTTGTAGGGGGTTAAGAGTAGAGAAAATAAGAGGATGATAAGGTGAGATGAGAAGAGGTGAAGAAGATACAAGGCCATATTACCTACTTAGCATGATATGATGCAAGTTTGAGTGAAGAAGAAGATCGAGCTATTTAAGAAGGTTTTGGGTGAGAAGAGCTTTAAAGTGATCACAATTAGTTGTCAGCAACAAGTAATCAAGGGATCTTCATATTTAGGTGGCTATGTGGATGTGTAGTCATCTTACGGGGTTATAGCCTCCTATAGCGTTGGTGCCTTTACTAAATAGGGGTTGGTGTTCCTTGTGGTCATTGGTGTCTCACTAAATTTGTAGGGGTCATGCTCCTCAGAAGTGGGTGCTTTACTAAATTACTTTATGTTGTGTAATATATGTAAAATTTTAGTGGTTTTTCTTCTTCTTGAGGTTTTCCCTTTCTATCTTGTGTTCATGTGTACTTTCTTGTTTTATGTTTTTATGGATGGCTTATACACACTTAATAATCTCACAATGATTATGTAAGTTGAGTGGATTCTATGAATGATGTATGAAAGCTAAGGTAAATGAAGTAAAAAAATTGATGACTGATTCACCCCTCTCAATCATCATGCTTTAACAATTGGTATCAAAGGCATGTCCTTGTGAAGAGAGTCTAACAACTTGGAGGATATCTTTGAAGTAGTGTATGACATGTGCAGCAGTGTAGTTCACTATGGGAAGATTCTCTTACTTGTGATAAAAAGTTACTTGAAATTATTAGTGCTTGATATATGGATGTCATTATTGATTTTTTCACTCCAATGTATATGTAGTGCCCACTTTCCTCGACACCGGTCGACATCGACTCGACACTATTTGGTCATATTTTGGATATTATTATGTTTTGATGTAGTATGATGTATCAGGGATTATTATGGACATCATTATGTTTTGCTTAGTATGATGGTTAGATGTTAGACTATGGATTAATATTGACCTGGATTCAGTTATTATACTTGATGATTATTGAGACATTATTATTATTATGAGGATGATGACATACTGAGGACATGGATGTCATATTGCTTTTGATTTTAGACATGTGACATTGATATTATGAATAGCTATAGTATAGAGATCTATTGGATGATGATATAGTTACAATTGAATTTAAATAATAAATGTTAAATTCTTGATATTGTTGTGATTTGGATTTAATAATTATATGTTGATTTTATATCTCTTGGATGTTCTGATATGGCCACGAGGCCGAAGGAGGTATTGTTATTTTGCAGGTTAAAAATCACAACAATGTCGGGGACCGAGACTAACCATATTGGAATTCAGTGTGAAATCAACAAGGTCACCATGGCAACTGTGTTTGAGTTGTATGTTGTGTTTTGTTAGGATTTCCCATGGGGATTTCCATTATTGTGACCATGGGACATGTATGTGTTTTGATTATGTGTTCCCTTTTAATTATTGTTGTGTGTATTTTATTTGTAATGTGCTCTTTATTTTAATTATTCTAATGTGATAGTTAAATGTGTGAAGTCATATAGTTAAATTTTAATTAAATTAATTGGGAGGTGGAATGTAAGGAAATAATATTATTGTCTTGATTAATAATTAAATTTGATTTATATATTATAACCATACCATAGATAAATAAACCTTTATGTCAAAACATGTAATAAATAGAGTCATAGACATTAATGCATGTGTAAGAGGATGTAAGAGTTGTGTAAGTGAAATGATGGATTGTTTAAATAAGATTTTTGGGGTATAAAACACTCCATCCTCTTTGAAACTCGGATTTGGTCTTGGGATCCTAATTGAGGCTCAGGGAACAAGTTAAACTCGTCCCACACCTCTCAAAAACCTCCACCAACCATGATTATAATTTAGGAGTCAAAATCAATCTATTTTATTGTATTTTGACATAAATTTGGGCAAGTATTGATTGCACTTGTCTTACAAATTTTAAATGCATTCCTTTTGGGGTATGGGCTATATTGTGTGTGTAAGTAATTTTGTCATATTTCTTTTATGGTGATTTAATTGCCTTGATGTTGATTGCATTTTGGGATGAGGAAAAATGATGTGGCATCCCACTTGGAATCCACATCATCCTCTTCCACCTTCTCCTTTAAAAATTCAATTTGCCTCCTCATTTGAGGTTGTTGAAAGTTTGTGATTTCACTCTTGGGGGAAAATTCCTCTTGGATTTTGGAGCTTACTTTGTGGAAGAAGTGGATTTTCTTGTGCATACATTTACCTTGCTGATTTGGGACTGGTTTTTAGTGAAATAAAGATCGTTGTTTTTAGAAACAAGTCTCCATTATGGAGAGGTAGGCTCACTCTTTTAAAAATGTTGTTTTTCCTCTTTTAGCATGAATTTTGAATGTGTTTGTATTTGCAATTCTTAGAGGGATGGGTAAAATTCTTAGGGCATGGTGTGGAGAGAAGACTATGAGGTTTATCGAGGAGGGATAAGGGATTTGCCATTATCAATTTGTTCTCGGGAGGGAATGTTGGTTTGGATCCACCTAGGAAAGAAAATTGCTTGCATTTCCTACTTTGGGGGAGGTGTAAGGGATAAATTTGGAGGAGGGATAAGGAGGGGCGAGGAGGGATAAGGTTTATGGGATTGCTATGATTTTGGCGCTTGCTTTTGGTGGATGCCCAAAATTCAACTCTGGGAGGCATAAGGAGACCTCCATAGTTCTTGCTCTTGCTTTGCTTGCTCACTTAGAGAAGGAGCCTTGTTTTGTTTGAAATTTATTGTTGTAGTTGAGAAATACATCTTCTTGCTTTGTGTTTCTTTGTGATTGTGAATTATGCTTGTATGTGAAGAAGCCATGTTGCCATGTGTTCAATTATCATGTGCTCCATTTCAATATGGTTGAGTTGAGGGGCCAATGGGCAAAGATGGCTTCTCTTTTCCTTGGGTATCTTGGTTGGGTGGAGAGCATTTTTTCCCCTTCCTTGTTGTGATCAAAATATGAAAGATGAAGAAATCAACATGTTGATGTTCGGAGAGTTGTCACACTGATAGTCATCCTTTTTTGTAAGTTTCAAATGTAATCCTTCCTACTTCAAGTGGATGATTGTAATTGATATAGAAATGTGAAGTGTTCACCTTGAGTAAAGATGAAATTTATTTGAGAAATGTTAAGAAGAATCATACTTATCTGTTTTATTTGGAAAAGAAAAGGTGAATGATACTGCTTTTGAAAGAGATTAAGAAATAACATCACAAGAATGTATTGTGTTTGAAATCAAATAAAGAGAGTTAAATTGTATATTGTTATTGGAAATCAAAGAAAGAATAGTGTTTTTGCTCAATTGTATCATTGTATTAAAAAAAAAAGAATGGTTGTTATATCTTAGAAAATTCTATTTTGGAAAGGAGAAACAGTTAAAGGAAATGACAGAAAATTGATCTTTTGAAATGAGTCGTTAAAAAAATAGAAATTAATATTGCATACTATATATATATATGTGTGTGTCATTGGATCAATGGAGTGTTTCCGAGAAAGGAATTTTGCATGTTTTCCATACTTGAATGTTGCACATTAATTACGCAACTCAGTGAAAGGAAGAATTATGTTATTTCAGATAACTCGACATTTGAAAATAATGCAATTAATGTACAACTTCAGATTTATGAATAAAATTAATAAGGGAGACAAATTATTTTAGATGTATTGGGTCCTATTGAACCCACATTGAACTTCACATTTAAGAAAATATCTCTAAAACTCTATCAAACCCAATTTAAACTTCTCAACCCAACTCCCTGTCATAGGACTGTAAAGTTATATCAATTCCAACTTAATCTCCAAATTGACCTTTAAAACATACTTAAACTTACCCAAGACCATTTCTCCATGCTCAATTTACATGCTCAGAAGAAGAAATATCAAAATTGAATTAAATCTTATAAGTTGAAAATTGCCAGTTTTAAAATTATAAACCCTGCAGATCTATTTCTTAAAATTGACCCTTGAAAATTCACCAAATTCCAAAATTGATGATTTTTGTGCAAAGATGACTCCAAGAGCTTTCCGGAAAGTCTCGTTTTCCTAAAATGGAGCTTCCTATCAAAAGTTATGGCCATTTGAAGTTTTACTTCAAAATGGCCATCCCAAACCAAAAATGAAATAATTCGACCTTAGAAAAATTTAAATTTTGAACTTTAGAAAAATTTCTTAAAAAGTTCCATGGCCCGCCACCCTCTCATCCTATCAGAAGTCACCATGTGGCACCTTGGAGGGGCGGACCCTTAATAAAACTTAACATTTTGAAAATTTTGCCTTGGGAAAATTTTCCCAATTTTCCCGCGACCCCAACCAATCACATGCTGACACGTGGTAGGGGGTGCACGGATCAAAATGGAAAACTTAACCATTTTTGCCTTTGGAAAATTTTCACTTTTCTCCCCCGTAACCCTTCGTGGGGTTCTCAGCATTAATCACATGCCGACATGTGGTGGGGAGGGCCCACAGATTTAGAATTGAAAACTTAACATTTTGCACTTTTGGAAAATTTCACTTTTTCCTCCACTCGACCTCGCATCCCGTAGCCAATAGGGTTTTAACATGTGTCCCCATGGGTGCGTCTGGTCTACACAACTCCTTTGACCTTTAACCCCTCGGGCAAAAAATCAAAATTTTCTCCACCGCCCGCGACCAATCACAAAGCGCCCACGTGGCCATTTGGGCAAGCACGGAGGCACAGAGGAAAATTTTCCTTCGAAAAATTGAAAACTTGGTTTTGGAAAAAATTTCATGTTTTTCCCCTACAACCTGCTATCCCGGACCAATCATGTGATGACACATGGCATTTGGGGTGTCAGCGGGGGCGCGAAGGCATTTTCTCCCTAACCCCGCGGACCTCCAAGGGAAAATTTTCCCCTAAAACTCTGCCCGGCCATAACTTGAGTTTTACAACGAGTTAGGAGGACTTCTTTATATGGTTGGAAAGGTGAGAAAAATTCCTATCCATTGAGCCTAGTTTATGAAATTTTTGATAACTCTAAGTGTGTGAAATATCTAGTTGAAGTTCAAGGCTTGATAGAGAGTAGGCCTGGGGATAAATTTATCCCTGAACCTTAGTAAAACTTGTAACCTCCAAATTGGAACCTTGTAAACTTGTTATAAGATAAAAATGGAAATCTTGTCTCTCGTTAATCAATCTATTCCGTAACCTATTTAGTTTCAAAATAGTGTCTTGCACATTGTTCAGAGACCTCTTCTTATCAAAAAAATTATTCCATAATTTTCCTAGTTTGTTTCTTGGTCTCAAGTGGTAGTCAAGGCAGCATTACAAGATACAACTGATAAGAATGGTTATGGAGATGATAAAGGAGACAAAAAGGTGGATGTTATGGTGTTAGGTTTCAGTGAATGACAAGATATAACAAAAGGAAAATAAGAAGGATGCCAAATAAGCCAAAACTACTTTCCAAACTCAAAATGAAGGCCCATCTATATGGTATATTGACAAGGGATTCTCTTCCATATGGATGTAGAAAAGAGTAAGTTAATTTCATTAAATTAAAAATGTATCGTGTTCAGCTTTGATTTGAGACAATACAACTATAAACATCAAGTATATCACATGTACATTAAAGTTTAGACAATAAAGACCCTAACTAAAAAATGTCTCAGTATGTCGAGGATCTTAAATATACTTCTTATTGATGTGAGCCACATGTGAAAACAAGATTACACTCTAACGTTTGATGATAAAGGGTGTAAGATCATAGAAAGGGAAATATGCAAGCTTGTAGGAAAAGTTAAAAGGACTGAAAATAACATGTACATATTAAAGGAGATCAACAAGAAGAAGTGTCTAATGAGAAAGTTAGATGATAGTTGAATGTGGCATAAAAGACTAAGACATTTGAACTTTGGCTATCTAGTCAATATAAGCTCCAAGGAATGTGTGAGGAACATGCAAAAAATTAGAAAACTTGATAACACTCTATGCAATGCATGTTTACATGGGAAGAAGACAAGGAGAAAGTTCAAGACCAAAGAGCATTATTCTACCTCAAGGGATTTGTAGTTGATTCATGCTAATATTCAGGACCAATGAGGACTGAAGCATGATAGGTGAGTATTAATTTATGTTTCGATAGATTATTATACAAAATACAATTAGGTCAGTATGTTTGAGAGAAAAACTCAGAAGCATTGGATAGATTGAAGACATTCAAGGCACTTGTTGAAAATGGGAAGAATGGAAGGATAAAATCATTATCTATAACATAGAGGAGGTGATTTTTGTTCCGAACTATTTGATTAATTTTTTGAGACTTATGGTATTAGGAGGCAATTTTCACTCCTATGACACCTCAAAAAAATGGTGTGGTAGAAAGGTAGAATATGATTGTCAAGATATGAAGCACGCTATGAATATGCTCAATGAATACAAATTACCTGATGGATATTGGAAAGAGGAAATCTATAAATTTGTCCACATTTTCAATAGAATTCAAATAAGGATAAATAGTGACAAGACCCCATATGAGTTATGGAAAGGTAGACCTATAAATATATAACATTTTAGAGTTTTTGGGTACATATGCTTCATCAAGAGAACTGAAGAAAACCTAGGAAAATATGACTCTAGATATGATGAGGGCATATTCTTAGGATATTCCTCAAAGATCTAAGGCATACAAATGTTACAACAAAATACTACAAACGGTGGTTGAAAGTGCAGATGTAAAATTTGATTAATCCTATCCTATGAGGTCTAAATCCAAGACAAAAAAGATTCATCACAAGAGTTAGATTCTAAAGAATATGAATAGGTTTGTAAAAATAGTCAAGAAGAAGGAGATGAAGATGAAGGTAAGAGAGGAAAGATACCAAATCTCCCTCAAGATAAATCGAATAGATCATCCAAGCTCAAATCCTTCGCAAGAAGGATGTGACATAATAAAAAGGAGAAAAATTGGTAAGTCTTCGTAACTAAGAAAAAATATTTCTTGTTTAAAATCAACAAATAATGTTTTAGAGGAAAGGAAAGATGAATGTTTTCAGTAAATGTTATGAATGAAGAACTAGATCAAATAGAGAATAAAAAAACTTGGGAGTTAGTACCTAGGCCTAAGAACAAGAATGTTATTGGAACTAAATGGGTATTCAAGAAAAATGAATGAGGATGGTGAATTCAAAAGGAAAAATATAGAATTTTCTTTAAAGGATATACACAAGTCAAGGAATATATTTTGATGAGACTTTGCACCAATGGGCTAGGATGGAGGCCATTAGATTTTTTATAGTATATGCATGTTATAACTTAGGTTTTGAGGAATACTAAATGGATGTCAAATATTCCTACTGAATGAAAATCTAGAAGAAGAGGTATATATTGAGAAACTCGATGGATTCTTTATTAACATATGGGAAATACTATGTGTGCAAGATAAAAAAATTCACCTTATCACCTTAAGCATGTCCCCTAGGGGCTTCTGGTATGGGAGATTAGATAAGTATATAATTTAACAAGACTTCAAAAATAGTTTATGACATAAATAATGAAGGAGGAAACATATTAATGTAGTTGTTTATATAGATGATATCATATTTGGGGGAACAATGAGAATATGACACATGAAATTGCAGAATTTATAAAGAGGGAATTTGAGATGTCCATTCTTTGAGAATTGTCATTCATTATAGATTGAAAATAAATCAATAAAAAGAGGGAATATTTATTTCAGGAAACATATATAAAGGAGATGCTAAATAAGTATCAAATGGAGGATTATAAGCATGTTGGAACACCTATGGTCATAGGATGAAAATTGAGTAAAGAAGAAAAATCACCTAAAGTAAAACCAAACAAAATATAGATCCATGATTTGGAAGCTTTTGATGCCACCGATTCGGGCCTAAAATTTTGAGGTTATAGATCTCAGAGGAATATTTCAAGAGAAGTTAAAGGAGACACATTTACAAGCAAGCAGATAAGAAAATTTTCATATATCCTAAGGGAAGCGCTGAGTATGGATTATGGTACCCAAGAAGTGAGAATTTTGAGTCAAAGAATTTATTGATGTTGTCATTTGGTTGGTAATTTCATGATGATATAGGAGAAGAAGTACTAGTGGAGGAGCCTTATTTGTTGGTAATTGTCTGTCTTCTCGATGAGAAGTAATAAATAATCATTAGTATCCATATCCACTTGTGAAGCAAAGTACATAAAAGAGCATCATTTTGTTGTTCAAAATATTTACGAATGAGACATACCTCATTAGAATACTACAAAGAAGAATGTGATGGACCCACTCCTATTTATTGTGATAGTACCAATGTTATAAGTATGTCTAAGAACCCTTTTTTGCATTATAAACCCAATTATATTACAATCAGATACAATTTCTTAAGGGATCAGGTCAGTGAGAAAAGGATTAAATTAGAACATGTGTCCACAAAGGAATAAATAATGTACATCTTGACCAAACCACTCCCAAAGGAAGTATTTGAGCACCTAAGGAAAAATTGGGTGTGATTCATGCCTCTAGTTAGTCACTGAAAGGGTCAAAACATCAAGGGAGAACAAGTCAAGTCTAATCTACCATCTAAGAAGTCAGTGTAAAGATAATCAAGGTATTTTTTAGTTTTGAGTTAGGTAGATAACTCGAATCTAAGTATGATCATAAAAGTAAACTTCAGATGAGATATATCTTTCCTAGTGGATCATTGTTAGCTTATTCATCCCTCGCTTAGTTCCTTGACCTCGCTTGGCTGATTTATCTTTCTCTAAAACGCCCTAATACCCTATTATCGAATGTTTTGGCCTCTTTCTACCTATTTTGGCTTTGATTTACCCTAGACTTTCTTAAAGGATCACCGTAGTCTCGCGTAACCTTTCTTGGATTTATTTTTCTACGATACCACCCAAACACCTTATTATTGGTTGTCTTGGCCTTTTTTCTAACTATTTTGTCTTTGTTTCACCATGGATTTTCCTAATGGATCATTGTGGTCTTGTGCATCCTCGCTTAGGTTCTCGACCTCACTCAAGAATTTATTTTTCTCTGACAATGCCCTAAAACCCTATTATCTATCAGTCTTTGGCCTCTTTTTCATTTATTTTGATTCAATTCACCCTAGCCTTTCCTAGTGGATTGCCATGGTCTTTCGTGATCCTCGCTAGCCGATAGAATTTCTTGGATCTATTTACCTCTCTTATTATCATGGCATCTATCTCATGGTTTATGTGTTTTTCAACGTTGATACCATCCACTTGTCCTTGAGACTACAACACCTTATCTCTATGATCCTATGATACGACATCCATCCCATGGGCCCCTAGCTAGGTGATTTATGTCTTATTTTACTGATGATCCTCTAGTGTTTCCTTTCAATTTTGTTTCTTTAGGGTTCTAATAGCATGGATTGTGCCCATACATAGTAGGACGATCAACACTATTAGGTACACATTGGTGGGTATATTTAATTTCAGCTATTCCGTATTTACTTACAACATATTTCTTTGATTTCGGTGTTATGGTTCTCTAAATTCCAGAAATAGTAATAAGTAAATAACAATCAAAATTACTATATAAATCTCCAATTTATATTCAAAATCGGTCGCAATTAGCCTCAATCTTCAAATGTACATCATTTCGCTCCTGAAATTTGTAACACATGTTGTTTGTTGCGTTATGATCATGATATCATGTCATTTGTTTTGACCTATTACATGACTACTTTCAACAATCTTCTTTTTTGATCCATTTTTGAAACCATATCATCTCAACATCACGATATCAAGACATCCATCCCATGGGCCCATAACTAGGAAATTTATGTATTATTTTATTGACGATCCTCTAGTCTTTCCTTTCAGCTTTTGTTTCTCCGAGGTTCTAGCATGGATTACACCCGCACATGGCAAGAAGCTCGATACTATCGTGTACGCATTATCGGGTATATTTCATCTTAGCTAATCATTTCAACATTCCTTTATGTACTTACTTTCAAAGGTCCCACAAGATCGTCAGTTATAATTCTTTTTCTATCAACCACCCCATGTTTCACTATTGCTGATGCGGTGATCAACGGTTGGGGCATATGTATATACCTATTTTTTCACTTTTCATCTTTCATACATGTTACTAATAATTTAATTTGTGAAAATAAGGGTCACTGATGCATCTATTTCTTGAGTGGGTGCCTTAAGGGGCCTATTGGGAATGGGGAATGGTTATTCACGTAACCATTATGGGTTAGAGACAATACATAGAGAGAGTGTCACTATTTGGTCCCATCCTTATTTTTCCTTGCATTAGTTATCCTTGTCCTCCTAGGTCTCATGCATATCATATTCATGATCTCTTTCTTGCATTCCACCATTTTACACCTTGTCCATCCTCTTTCATGACTCACGACACATTATTTTTACCTTTCATGACACATTACTTCATTTTTGCATTCCCACAACACAATCACTCGTAAGTGATTGTGTCGGTTTTATATTTTCTCATGGCTAACACCATTTCCATGGGTGATGGTGTCCTATATGTACCCTCACCTCATTTGACACTCATAAGAAAAATGAAGCTAATACAGCCGAACTATCATTTTCTATGCTCTTTTGTGTCATCTTCTCACTCTTCTCTTGGTTCATTTTACATTTTATGTGTATTGGATTGACACCCTCTTTTGGATGATTGTTTATATTATCGGGTCATTATATATAGATTCTAGGATTAAAAAGGTCTTCCCCTACTCCACCTAATAATGATTCTCTCTTTGTGTGTTGCTTCTCTTGGGAGATAAATGCATCAACGCCCACACTATGGGTGCAAGTGAGTTCTTTAACCTTTCTTTGTTTCTTTGCATATATTAGTTACTTTCATCTTATTCATTTGTGTTATGTTAGTTTAGTATTATGCATGTTTGATGCTATCTATTTTATAACTCTTATCAAATATTATCTCTTTAGTTAATTTCATTTCAGCTTATCACATACTTCTTTCTTTTATTTGTTGATCCATACCTTCCACACCCAAAGTGACCACCGTATCGTAGGGTTAATTCCTTTATCTCAACTACGGGCCTCGGGAAACCCTAGGTCGACCTAGTGTGATGGTTTCTTCCTCTAGATATGTGACCATAGCGCTCACTTTAGCCCTTTAAGTCTACCCCGCTATATGTTGGTATGTGTGTCTCCTACTCATCAGTATCCAATACCCTATTTTAATGAGATGATTAAGACTGCATGTTGTTGACACGCATTTTTGTTGGCATACAAATAGGAGATGTAGTAGTAATAGTGGCTTAAAGAATATACATATACATATTTTGTATAGGAATGTAAGGTGAACCCAAGGAGGTAGACAAAACATATGGGGGTATAACATGATGTTGCCACAAAGGCATGCTTGAGGTAATCTCTTGTAGCATATGAATAATATCAATGTGTTTGGGATGTCATGAAAGAAACGTTGTAAATGTTGTTCCTAATCAGAGGAAGGTCTTGTGTATGGTGGTCAAAATTAGTATTAGAACCATCACCTTATGTATGATCTATATTAATAGTCTAAATAACATTAACAAATAGGTCATCATGGACTTGAGCACTAGGGCGAGAAAGAATGGGATGAGAATAAGAAGAGATAGACAAGTTATATAGATATTAATAATGACCCTAAAGATTTGGAATGATGAAGCACTAGACTAAAACAAAATAAAAGAGAAACCTCAGTGGCAATAAAGCACAATGTTGATGCAAAAAAATCAAACTTAAATTTCAGATGAAACCCTAAGATCACTAGGGTTAGGCTATGATGTTGTATTGGAGAGGGTCAGGTTCATCAAATGATTTCACTTTTTTGAGAAGTGAATCTTTCATTATTTTTAATTTTTAAACTTTTTTTTAACATACATAAAAAGGATGTATATTGTTATAGATGGATATTCTAATTTAATTAACTTCTAACATTAATTCTTCAAATCACAATAACACTTTTCAAGTGACAATTGATCTAAAAACTATCAAAAAAGAGGTAAAGAGTACACTTAGTTGATTCCATGTGGATTTGGAAGAGTCTAGGTGGTCTAAGTGTAGAACTAAAAATATGGAACCGGGAAATTCTTTATCATTGAGACTCTAACCTAAAATAATCCTATTTAAAACCATATAACTCAGTGCAAAGAATATAACCATACAACTTAGTCCAAAGAATATGTACGGTCATGACTTCTTTTTTATGGTATCGACTGGTTGGAATCTAGTTACAGTAACTTCTAGGTTACATTACCTACCTAGTCTATGTATTTCATTCTTCTTTACTCACCTTCAAAATTTCTTTGTAAGTCTTCTCGACTCAAAACCCTTAGAGTGCAAGGAGTTCCTACAAAACAAAGTTAGGGGGGTTGTGGGCACCCATGTGCACTTTCAACATTACCACTAATATGAAGAGGGATCAAACCACATGTCATTCTCTCTAAGCATCTCGATATCTATCGCAATCCAATCATATTTGACTATTGTGATTTGAAAATTCTTTTCTTGAGTTTCACATTTTCTCAAACACTTGGGAAGGGTCACTATGCTTGCTTGTAGGATGAAGATAGAGACTCCTAAACCTAGAATGAGATTTCATACATGTAGAGGTGTTGTCTTAATGTATTTTTATGAGTTATTTTACACTTTAGGGATATTTGAGTTCCTTTTGTGCTTACTTTTACATTAGGATTTATTAAAGTGCCAAAAGTTACTAAATGAGGTATGATTTACTTGCTTATATATGCTTCTAAAGGTTGTTATGACATGAAAGGATGAAGAAGGGGGAATATTTATTTATAAGATGTTATGAATCGAAATAATTAACTCAAGATGTGTTTATCCAAAACCACACAATAGGGACAAGATTGACATTTTACAATACCGACTCAAACCGACATTTTAGGACTAGAGGGAAGAAAAATATATTGACTTTATTAGCCTAAACATGATTATTTTTTGATGTATTTTATGTATTTAAACTTTAGAGACCGATGAGAGAGTGATGTGCAAATATAAACACGTGCATGAAGGGCTATCAAGGTGTGCTAAGAAAGAGTGAGGAGAGTGTATTTTTCCATGAAAGTGTGCCATGTCGAGATAATTTTTTTAACTTGGATAGATTACCAAATTTGAGTGTCTACAGTGCCCTTTGAAAAATCAGCTTTTGTTATCCTTTTGTATATTGAGGTTTATACAAGACATACACAAAGTAATACAAGTTTTCGATAGGTGGTGATTGGCCCCTTTAGCCAAACTTATATCTGGGGACATCTATCATAAACTCCACACATGTTTTATTGTTCTATTATAGTTCCTTTTTACTTCCTTAATATTCTTGATTACATATATCGTGTACATGTTATCTTTTGAGATAACTTGACTAACACATGTGTCTTGTGAAATGTTAACACCTCTTGTTTATGTCTCTTTTCTATATCATTCGTATCATTTCGTCATATTTTAAGAATCTTATTTTTTTCATACATACTTACTGCTGTGTGTGTGTGTGTGTGTGTGTGTGTGTGTGTGTGTGTGTGTGTGTGTGTGTGTGTGTGTGTGTGTGTGTGTGTTTACTTGTTTGTTTAATTGATTATGGCATTCGAGTGCCTTGGTTTTTGTATGACATCATGTGGGTGTCCAATGGTTTTTTATCTATACCTATCTTACATGCTCTTATTTTCCATCCTATGGGCCTTGATTTTCTTGTGACACCATGGGTGTCCCATGTTTACAAGATCTATGACTTTTGTGTGAAATTATTTCGCATACTATTGACTTTTAATGATTAATGCACTCATTTTCTTATAAAACATCATTTATATTTTTGTTATTGTCTCTACTAGTTCTATTTTTTCATATAATTTCTCTTATTATACATCATGGTTGGTCTACCATGTGCAAATACCTTCCTTTTTGCAAGTATAGGTTCTTTACTGGTGGGCCACCTCCTCAACATTCTACACTCTTCTACAATTTCTTAAACATCTAGTGCATGGGCATACATATTTTATTTTGAGCCAACTGATCAATATGGTTTTTCATACATATATCAAAAGAGGTTACATTCATCTGGGCTTATTATACACCTACAATGTAGACACGAGAATATTTTTCAATGGTAACATATAGGTACAAACAAAGTACATGTACTAAAAATATAAATAAAACATAGAAATCTAGAAAAAATGGCACAAGTTCAAAAACTTACAATTTGGTCAAGACTTTATGTATGGTCTTGTCCTCCTACATTTTTTACCTGGTAAGTTGCATCAACTTTCTCAACAATTTCATATTTTCACCTACAAGTAAAAATATTTATCGATAATTTTAAATCCATCTCACTTAGCTCATATCAAATATAGAGGCATGGAGTACTTCACTCCATCACTACAACACTTCATTTATACTATATTCTCAAGAATATTGAGGGTATGAATCTTATTATTCATCTACATTTTAGTACATTATAGTTTCTAGTTAGTTATGCGGCACATGGGAAGGGCATGGGGGCTCTTCTCTTTTATAATGTGTATCCTAATTTATAAATTTGGGCCTAGATCTATTTGCAATGGTGTGTTCCATGGAGTGAAAAAATACATGAAGAGGATAAGTTATTTGTAGGCAGTCCTTCCTCTCCTCTTACACTTAAAGGGGAAGATATCAAAGTTTTGAATAAATTTAACACACAATATTCTTCCTTTATAGGTGATTTAGTACTTCTGCTTCTCTCTCCTCTTTTCCATGTTGGGTTACATGCACCTAACACTTTGTTTATCCTTGAAAAATTGGGAATGATCACCCCTAATCCTTCAACAAGTTCAACAATGCAAAATATTTAAGTACAAGTAAAACACGGGATATTCTACCTCTGCAAACAAGTATATTCTTTCCTTGTTTTCATCTTTTCATTTCATTTTTATGCAAATGTAAATATTTCATGTTACACTTTACATTTGAGTTAAAGTTCAATTCTTTACCATGGACATTGAATACACTCTGTGTTGCAGGTTTCATCGTGGATTATGCCAACACCAAGAACAACAAGAATCTGCAAAAAATATGAGTGAAGACAAAATGTGTGTACACACTTAGGTATATTTTCCTTTAAGCGTGTAATTTTCATTTTATACTTAAAGGGGGGTAAATGTAGACACTCAAATTTGGTAATTTGGTCTTTAACACTGTTGGTTTTAACAATGCACTCTTGCCAAGATAAAAACATTTTCACTCCCCACTAAGCACATTCCATGGTCTCTTTTCTAGCTTGTTTATCCTTACGCACGATATACCAACACATTTCGAGAGAAAATATAGAAAATTCATATACTAAGGTATTGTCATGATACAATGAAAAAATCATTTACCATGTTTTTCATCCATAGTCAAAGGTCGATAGTCGGGACAAGAATTTATATACGGTCCCGATCTATCTATACGGTTTTACACTGACATATCCTCAATCTTTGCTTTTAGTTTCACATTCTTTGATGAGTCTTTAATCCATTCGGGCTGACCTTTCTCAATAATTCACCTTCAAAACTATATATAAGCAAAGCTAACCCTACCTAATATGCTAACCTAGAAATCATATGAAACTACATTTATACTCTCACTTCTAACACTTACAAAAAGGTACCAAAGGTTCCCTAAATCTAGAAAAAGGACATCTATCTCTCTCATTAATAGGTATGAATCTTGTTACATTAGGTCAAGGCATCAATCTCTCTCATCCAAAAATAATCAAACATCCTTTCTCCAAGTATTTTAGAATGAGCCAAACTCAACTTAACCAATGTCAAATAGGTTTCCAAATCTAGTTGCATTCATTCATATATCACATGTTAGGTGGGGAATTTTGTGTGGTTTGAGACCTCTTTTCTAGTAGTGCCAACCTCGATTGGTATGCACAAGGAGTGCCCATAACCCAACTAATATTTATTTTTAGGTTTTCATAAGTGGCTAGGGTTTAAGATAAGTTTTGAATATTTAAAAATCTTCACACGTATGACTCGATAACTAGGGTCGATAATGAAAGACATTTCTAGGAAGGCAACAATCTCAAGAAGTTACAGAGTTAGAAACCAAACAGGTCTAAGACCATATAAAAGGGTCAAAATGGTCCTAATAAAGTTGTATCATCCTACCCAAATCAATTTCCAATCACAATGCCCAAAAAGAAGCATAACTTGATTAAAATTATCTTATCTTTAGCATATTACACTCCTGCAACATCCTTAAATACTATGTAATTAGCTAATTGCACTTATTCCTTTTGTTTTCAAGTTTGAGCAGTATATTAAACATTGAATGTGTTGTTGTGATATTTTATAATTAATATTGGCTAAAGCTAATTAATCAAAATAGCCCCTATAGCTCCCCTTACATCCTTTAGTGTACTTACTCCACTAAATCCTAGATTTCATGTAATCTAAGAAGGGTGTAAATAGTAGTTAAATCTTACTGTGGCATGCCTTACAATAGCAAAACATTATATCGAGCATTGGTATCTAGTGAAATAGATAATCCTACAATTTCAAAATCGAACCACATAGTTTTTAAAATGTAGGTTAATGACAACATTTCTTCGGTTTCATATCAAATAATATCATGTCTTACAACTATTTTTTCACATAAGAATGTTCTCAGTATCTTCATGGAATGCCTTCATTGATCCTTTTTTTTTCCACGACTATGTGACATTTAGCTACATTTTCAACTAGGTGATGCATGGATCGAGCAATGACAAAACATGGTTAGTGAGTTATTTTTGTTGATAGAATAGATAAAGTAGATGATAGTATCCCTGAGGAATCTAGATTCCCTTCCTATGGTCATGGCATGTACTTTGTAGTTTTGATAGCTTGACAACTTCATTCTCATAATTTTTCAATCGTGAGGGGTTTGAGGCTTGAACAAGGACCTGGAAGCTAGTAGTTAGTAGGTGGATGCCTCAATAGTGCATCATTTTCGCACATTTTTATGAAGTGTCATGTGACGATAATGGGTGAAGCTCACTGATGGAAGCATGACTTGACAATAAGTTGTTGCTGGTGCTAAATCTACTACAACAAGACCAAGGATTATTTTTAGGAAAGTTGCATTGAATTAAATGTCACAAAAATATATATTGATTGCCACCTTTGTAATTGAAGCTATTATGGAACTGCTCCAATTGCAACAATTGGCTCATTATGTAAACAATATAGTGAATGATATCTTTTAATTTTCCTCCAAAGTCAACTTAAACTTGAAAGCCCTCTTTATATGATTTATTTTAGAGGAAAATAAGTATTTAGCTACATATTAAAATCTCTGCTCCATCTAATTAATATATATTTTTAGATGCATATATATATATATATAATTTACCGCATTAATGTTTAATATGAATAATAAAATTTCTTTTGAGTATAAGAACACATATATTTGGTGCATGATTAGTTAATTGTTATTGCGTTTGTCTATTTATGGTTTTAAATCAAAAATACTTTGGAAGCTAATAAAAAGATTGATGCCATTTTAAAAAGCTAATTTATTCTGCTTTGAATGAATTTATGTTTTATCTTTATTGAATGTGTGGGTATTGTTTTATGTTTGAGATTTTAGTTCCAATAATATTTATCCAGGAGGAATGACTTTTCCTTGAGTTTGGAGTATCCATTGAATATGACAATGATAATTATTATTTATGATTGTGGTGTCTCCAATTTTGATTGATTATCAATTTTTTGATGAATGTACATTTAATTCAAGAGAATAATTTTTTTCATTTATATATTTTTATATTGGAAAATATTGTTAATGGTGTGTGGTTTATGCTTGAGATTATAAAGAATTAGTGTTTGGTGAATATTTTGAAGATCCTCTCAACGCCTTTAAAAGAAAGGATATGAAACATTAAAATGAGCACCTTTCTTTGAAGCGCTTTCTTACGAGCGGTGAATGTGGACGTTAGGGATTTTCGTTGTGTTAACACATATTTATTGTTGTTCAACAAGATTATATTAGTAATCCCAAAAGTTGCAAAACCATTTAATACTTTTTAAATAGCATACAATATTAGGCCCCATATCTTAATGATGACTACTAGCATGAATAAACTTAGTAATAATAAATCCATTTTTGTCATTTATTGTTGGAAGAAAGAATAATGGTATATAGGTTGGGAGCGAGGCGAACAAAGCCATGAATTTCATCCGAGAAATGAGAAAATAATATCAACAATGCCATGTTGTGTGTTCCAAACTTGGTGATGATGACGTAATAGTTGGCTTAAACATTGTGAGTATTAGATAACAAAGGCTTACTTGCATATCCATCTCCAAAGTACGTTGCCCCAAGAATTTGTGTATTGCATCTCCTTTCTCCTTCCCTCAATTTACGCAAATGACACATGGTCCCTATGTCACATACTAAAATAAAGAAGAGGATTGTCTACTATCCACTTCAATATTTTCCTTGCTTTATAATTCTCCCCTCGTCCCGCTTCCTCGTGCATTATTTCTCGTTTTATCCTCCATACCGGAGTTGAAATGCATTAGACTGTTAGTTTATTTAAGTATTAGTTGAAATGCATATGCTGAGTTTGCAGTTGGAACATTTTACGTTGACTTGTGCGAACCCTGTTGTAGGGAGAGGGTTCCGAAATAAAAAAATATATAGTTTAGTAAACTCGATAAATGGTAAGCAAAGGTACCTACCTACAATAATGTGAAAATGTCAAGATGCGGTGGCATGAGGAGGTTGGGCGTTCCGTGGGTGTCAGTGAGTGTGGGGGATTTGATTCCTAGCGCTTTCATCTACTTACTAAGTAGAAGCCACCTCCTCCGCACGCGTGGGGTCCCCGTCCCTCCCTTCATCGCGGCCCCGACTACGAACCGTCTTCATCATCATCAATTCAAAGCCTGCAACTTACAACTTACTTATGCTTATCACTTGGTGTTTTCAAACCTTAAACAAACAATTCCATGCTAAAGCTTAGATCTGTGAGCTCGATGATATTTTTAATTTTTCCTCGTGTTTTTTTTTTTCAAAGGTCCCACTGCGCACTACTACTACGCAACATCTCCATATTCTGGCACACGGATGCCTTTACGAGGCAGTCAGCGATGCAGACGGCCCTCGATCCCCAACATTGCTTACGATTTTACTTGTGGTTACCTTACCCACTTACGCCATACTTCCATTTTTATTTTTAATGGACTTTTTCATTTGCTGCGGGAATGGGAAATTCTAGTGTAAAAGAGGGGAACAATAAGATATAATTATTGTTGATTGATTATGGATGTTGTTGTTTGTTTCTGGGCTTAGAGTTGTACAGAGTGTATGTGTGTGTGTGTGTGTGTATCTGACGATGGCGTGGGAATGCGCACAGCTGGCAGTCTGCACGCATTGCCACAGTCAGACATTTTCTGCACATCAAAAATAAAATTGACACAAGTATGGAGATCGAGCTCAATTTTTATACATACGTTCGGTTCAGAGTGGTCCATCAATTTAGGGTTCGGGTAAGTAAAACCTAAAGAAATTAGGCGGTTCCATTTTACCATTGTAATTAAAATTGTCGTTTGTCTCCGGCTCTTCACCACGGTGGCCTCGTTGTGTTTCTGCGATTGGAGAGTGAGCTTGTACTAGTTTGTTGTTGTTGTAGATTATTAAATCACTAGGGCTAGGGCTAGGGCTTAATCGGCACCGACGAATTATTATGGCAATTTTGTTTGTTTCGGTTCGACTGTACTTTTCTTCATTTATTTAGGCGCCACGCGCGCTGTGATAGTAGTGGGTTGAATCAGGATTTTAAGCCTCAATAAAAGGCTATCCTATGGGGTCGCTTCTCTTCCATTCATTTTCTTGCTATTTGATAATGGGAAAGGGTGGGGCGAATGTTGAAACAAAGAATTCAGTCCCTTTTCCCAGGCGTATTACGGATGCGCCGAGCTATTAACCCCTTAAAAGAATGCGCATCGTTCCAACATCTCAATCAACCCGCATTTAGCGCATGGTTCATCATCCCCGGGAGAATCCCGTCATGCTTTTCCACAGCTTTCTTGAACTTAGTGCTCATGTTTTTGTGTGCTCACGCAAGAAAGAAAAGACTTATTTTAGGTTGTTCAAGCGAATCTGTGTACAAAGCTCAAGAAAGCTGGGAAAACTTCTGAAAGCGATTCAATGGTCTTCGTCAACACAAGTCAAGCTAGAAATTCTTCAGGTAAAATTGTATATTCAAGTAAAATAAAACCTCTCTGCAGCTTGCATTACTGGAAAAACTCCTATATTATGCAGATTTAACCTAATTGTATACTTGCACTTTCTCTTTTAATCATCTGAAAATGCTGCAATTTTTGGGTCTGTTTAATTGCAAAGTTTACAGGTGAAGTTTTTATTTTATTTGCGATAAATTCGAGCAATAATTTCTATCTTATAACAAAGAAATGCTCTATTAGAATTCAGGAGGCTGCGCACATAAGTCCAGGGAAGAAATTCTGTAGTCTTTGACTGGGAAAACCGATTTCGTGCTCTTAGAGTTATTTTTTTGCATTCCGTGTTTATATTCGTAAATCTCAAAGCTTTAGGGTTTTCATAGTCTTCTGCGTATCTATTTATTATCAGATCGGTGTTTTCAACCACGATCTGAGTCCCGATCCGTTGGTTTTCGTGTCTTCACTAGAAGATTTGAAGTTAAAAAAACGCCTATCATGCCGGTTGTCTCGATTGAACTATTCTACTAACTGACAATTGTGACGAATTATTTTAGCTCAGTTTCTATGTTTAACGTACTGAGCAGGATTTTAGCCGATCTCTGCGTTTTTCCCTCAACACAAAAACTAATTCCCAGGGCACAGAGGTTTTAATATAAAAAATAGGTTAAGTGGATCCTTGTAAAGCTCTCGGAGAGTCCCCATTCTCACAACCTGCACTCGCATGAGGCCGGAGACTTAGTAGTTCAGTATTGATATGATGCCCTTTTCCCAGGAAGAAATTTAGTATTGAACTCCATAGATTTATAAATTATTTTGTAATCTTTGAATTACTTAAAATGTTGTGATTTTAATGGCTTTCAGATTTTGGAATATTGTTTGGGGTTGACTTACACAGCATTTAAGGTATGGAACTACATTAATTAATCGCCCTTATTTCAATTGTGATGCTATGTAACTGAGGATTTATATGTAAGATTTCATTTCATTCCAATTACATCGCATTTTTTTCCCTTCCTCCCCGGGGAAGCTTAGTGTATACAAGTTGCCTTACAATTCCTGCCTGCTTGTTTCTCCTCATTCCTTTTTTTTGTGGTTTTGAATAAATGTTTCAATATTATATATATAAACAATTGATATCCAACAATTTTTGAAATCGTTTTGAACTTTTAAAGAGATTGAATCGACGGAATGCCTATAAAATATTGTTAAATTCAGAACTATATATTGTTTGTTGAGGATTAATGTCCACGATGTCTTGGTTTCTGTCATGTTGCACTGACAGAGTAGCTCACCATGGCTTTACATCATACTTCACTTTTTGTGCAAATTGTTAGCGGATAGGCTATGCTATGTTCTTTCATGGCTGTTGGAACGGAGAAAATTATGTCTCCACTCTCTTTTCTTTTTTAACCCTGTCAAAAGGCCATGAGAAATTAATGTTCTTATGGCACAGAGATAAACAGCATTATTTTATCAAACACACATGCCTTAGTTTCAAAACCTGGACCATATGATTAGCATAACGCTAAAAACACGACTATGGATATGGTTCCGTTGAAATTTTGTTATCTTTTCCCCGGTTATTTTCTGTTGAATATTTGGTGTGCTGTATAACCGGTTCTAATCAGCATTTTGTTTTGTTGTACATTGAAATGTTTAACGCAGGCCCGTTTCAGTCGCAATTGAACATGGATCTTCTTCGAAATCGTGTTGAATCAATTATAAGTAAGGGAAGTCGTTAAGCGTTGATTATATATAGGTTTGTGCACCATTTTGTCTTGTGATAAATCACCCAAATAACTTTTTTCTCCCATCTTCCAAAGTTGCTGCGGCTAATGAATGAAGATATCTACTAGTTGTTTCTTTTATCATTCTTGATTGTGCAATCATTATTGAGAGAAACCCATAATTGCAAGATACACAGCATCCAACACTGACATCACTAAAAAGAAATTTCTCTGTTAACCTCACCAGCAGGCGGGGCCCACTGAACATTGACATTGCTGTTTATCTGAATGAGAGATAAGGTTTCCGGTTACTGCCTCTGACCGTTTTTACTCTCCATTTGTCCATATGCTCTTTGTTTTCCATTGACTTACCGGTTACTTGTCTGTATAGAATGTTCTAACGCCTCTTGCTTCAATTCACATATTTGCGCTTTTCTAAGGAGTCAAACCAGCTTTCATTCATACTTTTAAGTAAGTTTACGGTTTTTCTTATATTTTTTAATTGAAATTAAGTTCACTAAGTTTTTTTTTTTTAATATTTGTTAAGTAAGTGTATGTATTTTTAACTAATTTTTATTATATTTGTTGAGTAGGTGCATATTTATACTGAAATAAGGATTAGAGGACTATGGCCTTATTTATTTTACTTTTGGTATTAATTATATGGAAAGATTTGTACTGTAGTGGATGGCTTAACAAGCTATTATCCTCACTATTCAACTATATAACTCTTTTGATTATGTAACTAATTTTCATTTGAATTGATGTGCTAATATCTGCTTACTCTCCCTAACTAATATTTTGGTGCATATTGATGGAATGACATATTCTATATATATATATCTTATTAGTTCACAAATTAACAATATTAATTATTATTTCTTATTATATATTTATTTAATTTATTTTTGGGGAAAGACAACTACCTTCTTTCTTATTCAATTTTAAATTCCTGTATAAATTATAGTTGTCTGTTGAAAAATTGAGTCGTATTACAACTATAATAATTTTGCCAGTGTTCTTATAACTAATAAGTTCGCTATTACAAAATAATATATTTAAATTAGCTCTGTAGCTGATTTGTACATCCTCATACTCTACCCTGTTCTGCACACTAACATGGGATAGGTATCTAACAAAGTAACATATACACTATCACTTGTTAACGATTTCATCTTACAATATTGTGTCGCTCCATTATGATATTACTGCTCACCATAACTTTCTTCTCTCTTTCCACCATAACCTGCTATTCTGAATGACAGTTTATAATAGTTGTGAATATGGAATTGACACAGTTCATTTTAAGTCAATAACCAGTCCACCACATCCTGCTATTCTTTATGCCATTTTACATCCGTTGTGAATGTGGAAATAACAGAGTTCATTTTTTAAGTTATAAAAAATGTCTTTACTAATAACTTTAAATAAGGTATAACTTTAAATAAGGTATAGCGTATGAATTTCTTACGATACCACTCGTAATGAGTTCTTTGCTGGCTAATTGCCTTATTAACCACAAGGGTGAGGTTAAGTTCTATAAATTTAACTTGATACTTTATTTTTTATTATTAATTTATTGTTTGGGTTGAACATCCTGTTGGTTTGTTTTCCAAATCTTCTTGAAAATTAAGTCGGCGAACAGCAGTAAGGATGTTGAATGGAACGTGGCCTTTCTGTGTGCGTTAAGAATTTGTAAACTGGCCATATACAAATCCGAGCTTTATGACGAAAAAAGTGGTTTATTTATTTATTTTTCCTTAAAACCATGGTTACCGTGGTTTTTTGAAAAATCAACAAAAAAAATCACCGTTTTTTTTTTTCCGTTCTCTGCCCTAGAAAAACAGTAAAATGCGATGTTTTTTTGAGTTATGAAAAATTATAATTTAAAATAAATATATTTTATTATTAGTATTTTATTTTTTGGGAATAATAAATTGTTATATATTTTTTGACTGGAAATAATTTATCACTTATATAATTTAATGATAGTAATAATTGTGATATTATTGTAAGCAAATTGTTGAATTATTAATAATTATTATATTTTAAAAATAGAATTTACTGACTTTTTTCTGTATTAAACTTATTATTTTGTCAGTCCATATTTTATGTCCACTATATTATACACTCCATACCAAAATTGCTACCTTACTTAAAACAGTATTATTTTAGAAATCTTTGTTAAATTAATTAACCCAGCAAAAATCTATACATTAGGTGAGGCTTGGTCAACACTGCCGAGAGGTTATGGGGTTTGTTTTGTGTTACAGTTTTGTAATTCCAACTTCGATTTCTTAAGAGTAAAATAGATGAAGTGGAAACAAATGTTAAAGAAACGAAATGGAAGAGGGTGGATGTCACCACAAGAATAAAACATAGTGATTGTCTGTACAGAGGAAAGACACGTGAATTAGTTGGAATGTTTAAATTCCACATTAATATGCTCACTACGGAGCATGTATTTTTTATTAATTAAAAGCTTCTTTTAAAGTCCGTCATACCGCATGTATCTCTATGTCTTGGCGGAAATGATTGATGCTTATGTTATTCCTTGATAGAGTCGGCTCAGATTAACGTGTGTGATTCCTTTGTTCTATATTTCAGAGAAATATTAAAAAAATATAATTAGCCTATATTAGGCTATACCAATACCATACCTTAAACACCGCCTTCAATATTTTGCCATCCAAAATTAGTTGGTCTCTTCATTTATCCAGATGGTATTTTGTGCGCTCCATCCGTGGACCACCAGCAGCATTTTGTTTGATTGTAAATCAAAATGTTTCACCCAGTGAAGGACTCTGAATTCGACTTAAATTCGAACTTAATTGCCCTTTTGTACGTAGAAACTTTTTCTGGTCATAAAACGAATGTATTTCACCTACATTGTTTTAAAATTAATCTTATTTGAATAATAAACAAAGGAATTCATGTGGTTTCTGTTGATATTCTCTTTGCTTTGCATGTCTCAGGCCTGTTGTTCCAATTCACACATTCGCACTGAATTTATTATTCAAAAGTGTCAAAATTGTATGCGTTTAGCCGAAGTGCAGCGTGCAGATTAGAATGTTCTTCTTATTATTAGAAATATAGAGGAGTGGGTAATGGATGACATAATCTAGCCTTCCCATGGCACCAGATTTGCTAGGTTTTAAGAAGGGCTACTGGGGTTAAGAGTTTTGCTAATTTTCCTGATTAAGACAAAACATCCATTCTATAAATGTGGAAATAACATAGTAGTTTAGAATCAAATATGGAGCGCCCTCTGTTTCTGTGATTTTAACCGGTAAAAATTTAGGTAGCTGTAAAGAATGACATGAACATTTAGAAAACCGTCAATTTTTTTACATAGTCATCTACATATATATAAATAATGTGAAAATATACAACTTATTTGTATTTTTGGAAGGAAAACATAAAAATATATATAATTTTTTTAGAATTTACCAGCAAGGCAGTTGACAGGCACATATAATTTGGAATTCCAGGCCTGGTCACTAGTTATTTGAACATAGCTATTAATCATTACACTTCTTAATATGGGTTGTTAAAAGTATAATCAGTGAGTAAACCCTTGTTGAGAACCACTTACTCAACTCTTGTTATGCTTCACATTTATTTCTATGTGAAGGAAGGCAAATGGTTTTTCTGTACACATTCGTCAGCATAGTACGAATCGTTTAATAGTAAATGGATGAAGTGACATACAAAACACATGGGCTGGGTACTTATCTGAGACCAAAATCTATCACTTTACAGCTGCAACCTCGACCTTGTTTAACTCTACTCCTCACTCTCAATGACACCTGTATCTCTTGTTGTAGGCGGAAATGATTGATATAACAAGTGCGTTCATCGGCTCAGCGTCCCGACTGCCCTTGGCCCATATTTTTCCTTCCTTTTTCTCTACAAGCAAGGTACCTCTGTACTCTCTCTGGACTGCATCTTACTTTTCTAAATGTAGCTAGCTGTCTTCACGGTAGATTAATCAAACTATTCACGGTAATGTATGCTCAACTAATGGCTTGATGTCCATAAAATAATGTTGATGTGAAAAGTGGGTTTATATTCATACTGCACAACGATTAACTTCATCGCAACCCCTACAAAAACAATGCTATGCAACGGCCAGTTCTGATTAGGTATGCTACACGAACTCTGAGATGCATTCAGAGTAGATGTCTATTTTGCTAGTATAACAATTTCCATTTACGTGCTGCTTCCCTGCTTACTAGTCTTACTCGTGTATTGCAACTAGTCAATCGCTCTCTAACTTTCTTTTTCAAGTGATGTGGGCAAAGTTATGCACGATTCTGGAAGAACTCATTATAGTTGATCACAAAAATATTCATATAAGCGGCAACGTGTAGATATATAAATAATATTTTCAGTCAACCAAAATCTTTTTACAATAAGAAAAATGATTTTAACAATTACACTAGCAATTGTACTGCTGAAGGTTGTAATGGAACCTTGAACACACGAGGTAGAAATGTATGCATCTTCATAATCCATGAGATTACATTGAGGAAGGAATCGTGATGATGAACGACATCGATAGAGGAGAATTTCTTGAAATTGCAAATGAGCATGCAAAGATCCAAATCATTTCAAATATTTGATCGGACATGCAAAAGGACGTGCAGACAATTATAGAAGCCACGCTGCATGAAAGATCACTATTTAACAATATGGTTATTGATTCATTGAAATTCATTCCAAATTTGAGATGTTGATAGGGAGGCATGAAAAAGTTAAAATTGGAAGGAAGAGTTGTGATGATGAAGGGGATTGAGGGAGGAGAATTTTCTAGCTCGGGAATCTAGTGGAAGGAATGTAGGCGATCCTCTTTTTCCCTCCAACAAGTCCGATACAAACCACACATCAATTTTCCATACCATTACGCCATTGCCTATTTAATGCAATGTTTGTTGAATATTAAACTTGACTTGCTTTACAACCAATTTGAAAAGCCTTCTCCAAAAAAGGAAACACAAACACGATGGCCTCTCCATAGTTTCTAAAATGTTAGTTATTTGTGACATAGGTAGAACCATCATACTTTTTAGTATTGAGTTGTATCAATTTTATAATTAATATTTTTGCATGTTTCCATCCCATCATGCCATCGTCTATTTAATGCAATGTTTGTTGAATATTAAACTTGACTTGCTTACAACCAACTTGAAAAGCCTTCTCCAAAAAAGGAAACACAAACACGATGGCTTCTCCATAGTTTCTAAAATGTTAGTTATTTGTGACGTAGGTAGAATCATCATATCTTTTTAGTATTGGAGTTGTATCAATTTTATAATTATTATTTTTGCATGTTTCCATCCCATTATGCCATCGTCTATTTAATGCAATGTTTGTTGAATATTAAACCCGACTTGTTTAACGCCAAATTGAAAACCCTACTCCAAAACGGAAATAC
This sequence comes from Taxus wallichiana var. yunnanensis, assembly GCA_018340775.1. Taxonomy (NCBI): domain Eukaryota; kingdom Viridiplantae; phylum Streptophyta; class Pinopsida; order Cupressales; family Taxaceae; genus Taxus; species Taxus wallichiana. Next base: position 84,422,878 of record CM031235.1, on the reverse strand, counting down.
AAACATGATGGCCTCTCTCTATAGTTTTCAAAGGGTTGGTTGTTTCCAATGTAGGTAGAATCACACTTTTCAATATCAAGTTGGATTAGTTTTATAATTTTTTGCAAGGTGAAAAATTTGGATTCATATTTTGACATATATCACGCGCCTAATTAAAACATTTTCCATATGGAGGAAAAAACAAAGAGAGAATCTTTTAGAGTGGATATTGATGAAACAAGTATCGAGTAACATGAGTCCACTTAATCAAACATAATATTGAGTTTAAGAATAACATTGCACTACGGAGGGCTGTTGGCGGTGGAGTCAACTTACCTTTTAATTCTTGGGTGTCAGCCAACTTGCATGTCAATTTTCAGAGCTTTGACAACTACCCCTTATACAATCGAAAGAAATGGAAAATTTTGAGAAAATATAAGATGAAAAGGGATTCCCTATTTTTCAAATTTTTATGATGCTCAAATGGATGATGTGGGTCGACACAGACATAGATGATGGCTGGAAAGACATTGGTAATGAGACTTCCACGTGATTGAATTCTACTCGGCCTACGCCCATTCGTATCTCAAAATAAAAATCAATCACATCTGTCGTCAATCCTCACATGTACTGCAATCGATATTGTTTATGAATAAAGGATGACATTGAAGAATTGGTCTTGTATTTCCCTTTGTAGATCCAAGCTGTTAACACTGTCCATACCAAGAAAATGCCACTATAATTTATGCCTTAGGTGTGATAAAAGTAATTACTTTCTTTTCTCAACAATCTCATTTTGGCTAGAGAGCCAACAAAGCCTTAAAAATCAACTATGTTATAAAATGAAGTTCCCACATTTTAATATTGACTATTCTAATAAAAAGAAGCAAGTAACATGGATTGGAAACCTATAACATGTTGTTTCTTACCATCTAAAAAGAACAACTAATTGTACAAAATGCCAAACAAAGTTATAGATGTGGCATATATGTGCATTAAAAAAAGATCAAACATGTTAATTATATCACATACCACTTATACAATCATTTCTATTGAGACAAATGGTTCATGATGGGCTAGAAAACAATTTTGGCATATTATTGATGAAGGTTTGTTACACCAACATGCAAACGCTTCAACAAGGAATTTTAGGTTCCCTGCTCATTTTAGAGCATGGAAATCAATGCACAAGTCACAGTATGCGGTTTTATAGATAACTCATTGGTTTGTAAAAACATATGAGTGTGTCCCACTTGGGCCAACAATATTATAAAACTTTTACTAGTTAATAAATGTTTTAAAATACTTTAAAAACTTAAAGAAATTAGATAAATTACGGATGCATTGCACCTTGGTATTTAAGCTCTTAAAAAACCATGTTTGTTCATTTTATATGTGCTTGGTCACGCTTTTGGTTATGGAGCAATACTTTCTCAAAGTACTGAAAAATTGCAAGAAAGTGAGATAGAGTTATCGCAAAACATGTAACTTGTTAACAATTAGAGACTCTCACTATACTTTCCAGTTTCTTTTTCTTTTGTTAGTGATTGTACCTCAAAGGATAGTTTTAATGTTGATAGGACTCACCTCAAAAAGGTTATAGAAAAAGGAGTAAGGTGCAGTAAGGACGATAAAGAAAATTATTTAGAAACACTACAAATCTGCTATCATAAAACTACACCATGGTATGATTATGGCCAAAGATACCTATATCAATTTAATCCTAGTTTAGCACAAGATTAAGGTGACATGGGAAAGAAGTATGTGGATTGATTATTCTCATATTACAAACACCGTTCCCTGACTCCTATTATTCCTTAGTTTCCATACCAAATATTCTTATGAACATCCATCTACAAAAATATTTTAAATAATAATTCATGGTAAATTCTTAAAGACTCTACTGCTATCACACAATTCAATATAATGCTGTACTAAAGATCATGAAGCGACACATAAAGCGATCAATCACACAACATATTAACAAGATGTCAATTACATTAGCACATTAACAACTCCAATAATCAAGATGAAACTAATTTAATTTGTGATTATTTAAGTTATTCACATGCATACCCTTACAAATTTCATAATAGAGCTAATCTGCATACAATGATTAAATAAAACAACCGAGTCTAAATAATTTCACCAAATAAATTGAGAAAACAACAATATATAAAACATTAATTGAACAATCCTTAGACTTTTTCAAGTGCTTTCCTAATAAAATTATTCCTCGCAGTAGAAGGTATATACTGATTGATATATTTATACATTTTTATCCACACGGCTTGTGGCTTAAAAATAATTTGGCAAAAATAGAACAAACAGTTCTTTAAGCTGGATAGAAAAATAATAGGTAAGACAAACCTTTCAATGTAAGAATACTTGTATGTTTTCTATATTCAGTTAAATGTTTTGGCGATAATAGATCCTAAAACAATAGCAACTTCTACTCATCAAGCCTTTACTCGGAGCTCCCACTCATAGTTGTTTGTGATAACTATATTTTTCCTCACTAGAGTTTGACTACACATGCTTTTAATTGATTATATATATAATCCAAAATAGCTGCCTCATTAAATGGAGACACTTATTGAATTATCACTGGGAATTTGTCTGTAAATAGATTTAGCATATTCACTTGTAGAAGTAAGATTGCTCCACTTTACCATTCACATATGTGGTTAGGAATATATTTAAGGGCCTCTTAAAAAAAACTATAGAAACTATTTGGTGAATTTTTGAAAATCACTATGAGAAAGTATGACGAATCAGAGGAACTTTTTTTTCATGCGAGGTTGGAAAATTATGTACAACTTAAATGTTTAAGGTAGCATGGTTGACCACAATTGACCAGTGGCATGGTGAGTGCTACTGGGGCCATTGGTAGCATGTTGGGTGCTACCGGTCGGTAGACTTGATAAATGATGTCTGACCTCTATTGCACCTAACATGTTAAGTACTGGCCGTAACATATGTTGTCTCGCTACTGACAACCGATATCATCTAACATTCTGGTGGTACTGAGTGGTGCACTGAGTTATCCCATCACTTGGTGGCACCATACATGCCATCAATCGATATCACCTTATATGTTACCGAGGCGGTAGCACCTAACGTGCTATTGAGCTGAGTAGCACCCTAACGCAGCTATTGATGACTGAGTAGCACCTAAACGCATGCTATGCCATTGGTAACACCAATGCTACTCTTGGCCGTTATCTTCACACACTAATGACTCCGATGGTATTATACATATAAATTCCCAACATGCAAGTAAACCATGTACTGCAAACTTGGTAAATGCTATCAAACTGGTTTTTGCTAAAAACTTAGAAGTGACATAATAAAGCAAAAACTTCCATGGGTTTAAATTATGAGATAATGGAGTTAGAACTAGTTTTGGAACCTCAATCATTCCACTACTACCATTTTGGCGTATGGGTTGATTTTTTACCTGCCTCTAGTGAGTTATTATTAGTATTTATGGAATTTTGTTTTGGGTGATCAAGTACCTTTTGGTTGATTTAATCACTATTTGTCTTTCTTTTTTAGAATTTATTTAAAAGTAATGAATCATTCTACTCCTCACAAATTAGTTAATGATAAGTGCTCCGCTTCAGAGCGAACGAGTAACTAGAAGGTTTGATCCTCACCTCCTTAATAGAATTATGGTCGAAGGTGCCCAACTTAATAGCAATAACCGGAACGGGCGGCTACTG